>SNQJ01S0004996.1:167012-184325 GCA_010110895.2 Picea sitchensis
AGTTGAATGGTTTAAGTATAAGTTGAAAAAGGTTTTAAATTGTACTTGATACTGATTCACCCCCCTCTCAGTATCAACAAGAGCTTCCTTCAGGTTGTAGCCTGAGAAACTAGGGGGTTGGAGCCTCCTTCCAGTTGCAGTTGGAAAACAAAGGAAGTTGATGCTTCCAATGAATGTAATTCTTAAAAACATATAAGAAAACAATTTATGTGGTTTTCTCCCGCTTTGGGTTTCGATGTAAAAACACTTTTGTATTGTGTATGTGTATGCTTTCTCATTTGTTCATTGTTTATTTACTCTACAACTATTGGATGATAATGCTACATTGATATAACACTTGCATTTTATGGTTAAAAAGGATTAAATTTCTCTATTACTGATTCACCCCCCCTCTCAGTAATCCAACATGGTTTCCATATGTTTTTCACATGTTAAAGGCATTGGCTATACCAAAACATTTTCCCCCATTGCCAAATAAATTCCATCCACCTTGTGTTAAGCCCATATACAAAGCCCCATGTAGAGCCCTAGATATTGAGCTGTTGTATTTATATTGTTATATTAGTATTGTCAGCTAGACATTTTAATTGCAATTGTACCCTTGGTTTCATATCTATATATATACCAAGGAGAACTAGTTTTAGGATCATCTCATCTTGTAAATTTGTTATATTGTAAAAGGAGGTTTCCCCTTCAAAGAGGATTCAAATTAATTCTTTATCAAGGCATAGATTTACTTCTCTCTCTCTCTCTCTCTCTCTCTCTCTATGCTACTTGGTTGTTTAGTGCATAACATTTTCTATTAGAGCATATGATCCTAGGATTTTTCTCCTTCAATCGAGACATCTTGGAATTTTCGATATAGATTTTTCTATGGGATGATTTAGATAGAAAAACATTGAGGATACTAAGGACACATATCTAGGTACATGTGGTAAACATTTCAGGTATTGGTTCATTAAAATTTTTGAGATATAGCTTGTGGAAGTTAGGGTTTGTGACTAGTCCTGAAATGAGTTTCGAATGAGTCAGCTTGGAGTTTTCGCTATAATTTTTTTTGGTATGTTTTCAGACTGTGAAATTTTCAATATTTTGAGGATACATAACAAAGTACTAGTGGTAAAAATTTCAAGTTTTAGATTGTTTTATTTTTTGAGATATAGGATGTGGAAATTAGAGTTACTTGACTAATCCTAAAACTAGTCTCAAACATGTGTTCTTGGTAGAAGTGACATATATCAAGCATCATAAGTCCAAATTGAGTGCCACTAATTCCTTTCTAAATAATATAGAACATACTATTTCAGGTAAAATTTTAGAATCAAATCTGAAATATTGGACACGTGACATTCCATACAAGTTCACTTTCTGGAAATGGATAAGAATCAACAAGTTTTTGGAAGGTTACCATAGCTTTCACTAGACACATCAAATTTTGGTTAGACCTATGGCATTGCAAAGAAGACATATCAGAGTACAAGAGGAAGAAATTTTAGACTCAAAACGACCAAAATTATAGAGATACATCGGGACAAAGGCCGACCAACAAGACAATATCATAATTAGGGTTTTAAAGGTATGCAACTTACAATTGGCTTAACTTTTGATTGAAAGATATATGTTTTTCCCACATGGAAAAGAGTGCTCCAAAAATATCAACCAAGACTCATGAAGAAAATGAAGAGATACATAACTAGCTATCCTCTTTGGAGAATCAAATTAATGAATTGAATGATAGGTTAGTGAACAAGTTTGATTTGATAACTGTACAAATATAAATGGAACGAAATATGGAAAATAACATGAATGATAATAGGGAACATGTGGAAAAAAATATGGATGAAAATATGGTACAAATGGAAAAGACAATGGAAGAATTGCAAAATTCCATGTCATGCATCTTGTTATGTACTCTAGATGAGAGATTCCCTCAAGGATTTATCAGGACACAAGGAAATCTTGTAAATGTGGAGGAAATAAATATTGAGCCCAAAAATCATGATTATTCATCACCTCCAGATCCATGTTGTTGGGGGTTCCAATCGACACCAAGGAACTACTTAATTCCCAAGATTGATATGAGGAATTTTGATGGTAAAGATCCTATAACATGGATATTTCAGATGGAGCAATTCTTTGATCTACACCAAGTGCCAACCTTTCAAAAGGTAACTCTCGCATCCTTGTATTAATAAAATAACCAATTTTTCTAGTGAATGGCTTTGTGAAAGGAAAAAGGATTATATTATCTCTTGGTCCATTTTTATTGATGAATTCATAGAACATTATTGGGATATTAAGAGAAATACATTATTTAGTCAATTGATAAATATTCAACAAAGAGGTCCAATTACATAACACATTCAATAATCCCAAAAACTAAGTCTAAGGGTAAAGAACATTCTATATGATAATTTTTTAGATCTCTTTATGGTGCTTTAAAGGATAACATTCAACATGAGGTGCATCTCTTCGAACCTAAATCCCTAGAGCATGCTTTCATTATGGCAAGGAAAGTTGAAAGTAAAAAGATGGCCACTAGAAGAGTGATTTATAACAACTATAAAGAGCACCATGATCCCTCTCCTAACCTCACTCAACCTACAAGGTTGAAACCTCAATGAATGGATGAAAGAAGAGAAAAGTGACTATGCTTCAATTTTGATAGCAAGTTCAGTAAGGGGAAGAAATGTGGTGAGAAGAAAGTATTCTACAAATATTGTGAATAAGAAGATCAAGGATTGGAACCATTGTAGGATATAGAAATAGAAAATACTACTCCAAGCATATATTTTCATGCATTGACTGGCATAGGACTCCACAAACCCTCAATATAGAAGGATATATCGAAAAGAAAAAAGGTAATAGTGTTGATTTATTCTGGTGGTACTCATAACTTCATTAATTGCAAATTAGCAAAAGTTCTCAATTTCTTTGTATTTACAACACTAGATTTTCAAGTAATGATTGCAAATAGATGTACCATAAAATTTTCAAGGAATTGACATAATATTAAGCTCAATATGGGGGAGTGTTTATTGGATAGTCCCATGATTGCAATCCAAATGGGTGGTGATAATTTTGTATTAGGGGTCTAATGGTTACAATCATTAGGAATAACAACTCTTAATTTCAAGAAATTTTCATGAGATTTTCCTCTGAAGGCAAGGACATTGAACTTAGCCGTATCCAAGGGAAGCTCTCTAAAGTGATAAGCTCTAAAAACATGACAAACATACTAAAAAAGGGACACCATGGTGTACTACCACAATTATGCTTACTAGATGTTCAAACATATAGACCTTTTGTTCCAGTGGATCTCCAAAAAGTTATTGACAACCATTCCAAGGTATTTGAAGAGATTCCTAAGGGTCTTACACCTGCTCAAGATAGTGATCATGCTATTCATTTGAAACCAGGAAGTGTACCATCTAACATTAGGCTTTACAGATACCCATATGCAAAAAATAGTGAGATTGAGCGTGTGATTCAAGAAATGTTATAGGCCAACATCATTCAACCTAGCCAGAGTGTTTGCTCTTCACCCATGGTGATGGTTACAAAAAAGGATGGTTCATAGCATATGTGTCCAGATTATAGAAAACTCAAAAAAATGACCATTAAGCATAAAATTCCTATTCATGTCATTGATGAATTATTAGATGAATTGCAAGGATCAATTTTTTTTACTAAGTTGGATCTTCGCTCTGGATATCATTGTTGGACACATACTTCTTGTGATTGCATTATTTTTGTACATATCATTGTAAATATCACTTAGGATAAATATTAAGAGTTGTAGGTGATAGGAAGAGTCACATGGAAGGGGAAGACCAATAATCATTCTGCATTTTATTTATGAACCTCTCATGTTAAAGCAAATCATCAAGTGTGGAGTTACATTTTCTGCACATACCTAGCCTGTCAGTGGTAGCATAGTGAGAGCAGTTTAACTCCATTATTCATTTCTATTGGCGTTTCCTTTACTCTTGCATGTAGAAACACCCATTTGACTGCAAGTCTATCCCTATGCCTTCCTCTACGTTATTCATGCTAGTCTCTCTCTTGTCTATCCCTATGGTTGATTCCTTGTGCCCATCCATGTTATCCTATTTTTCATTCTCTATGTACATGGTTGTTCACAATATTTAGGGTTTCACCATCTCCTGTCAGTTCCCGTTCACACCCTCTCTCTGCGTGCAAACACTCTTAACAATGAGCCTCAAGCTCTAAGTTTTCCTAATTGACTTGTTGTTCTTACTTCTAGTTCCACGATTTCAAATCCATCTCTGCAATTTTTAGACACGAATAATAAATTATTTGCAGAAGCAATTTCAATAATGACCCTCTTAGCATTCACTTCTCTCTTTCCCATTATCTATTCACCAACCCCAAATAATTTTAGAGTGCAGGAGAGCTTTTGTAATTAAATTTCTTCATCTCGTATCAGAGATTAGATTTATCTCCAATTGTTTGTGGATTCGAGGGTTTCTATGGAAAGACCAACCAAGGTTTTAGACAAGATTCTACAAATCTCAGAGTTTTTTCAAGGAGAATATGTGTTAAAGATTGTTTTTTTAGAGATTGTTCTCTCACAATATTGAATAGTGGAAAATCCACTACCATTTTTAGCGTATTTTTCATGTTATGGGTGTCGATTGTGTCTCGATGTTGGCCATGGTTGATCAAGTTGTAGGGAAACCTAATTATGTCCCACATGCAACAAGAAATCTTGGGTTGCAATGTAATTCTAATGGGATTTGGAATCCTTGTAACTAGGTAAGTGGTTTCAACTTGTAGAGGAACAAGTTTGAATGCCGAAGTACCTAGGAGTTAAGAAAGTTGTTGGAATTGTTTTTTGAAGAAACAAGTTTAGAAATCAAATATCAAGTTCTGCTGGAAGATGCATTACTCATGTCTATCGTCGATATGGTGTTGACTGGAAAAGAAAATTAACAAGAATGGTACAGAAATATCAAACACACTCTAATCTTCAATGACTTATGAAATTGCATTTGTGAATCAACAACTGCAAGTGAAGAAGAATTTGAATCAACTGTTATAGAAGCACAACTGAAGAGTAGAAAACCAACCATCCCTACATCATAAGAGGAACATGCCATATGGAAGGACAAAGACTAGAAAGCATATACTGTGATTGTTGAGATAATTGGTGAAGAGGTGATCCACCATGTTGTTTCTATTAATGACTCCTATCATGCTTTGAATAAATTGAAGGACTTGTATGACACTCACTCAGAACAAGAACTCATACAATTGATAGTGAAGCTCTTCAATGTAGAGTTGAGTACTAATGATACTATAGGTCTTAACCTTGTACAATTAATTATTGCAAATAGATTCTTAATAAAAATAGAAAAGATACAATGGAACAAACACACACATTACACATAGATTTTACCTTGGAAACCCAAACCGGGAAAACCAACATATTTTTTAGAGTTTCACCTCTAATTATGTATTCATCATCTTTCTTCATTGTTTTCAATACAATATATGTAGGATCCCATGACATCCAAACCTCCTATTCAATTGACCTGGATTAGTTAACAACCCTAATTAATTAACCATAATTAGAGAATGATCGATGAAAACCATGTGCCAAAAATCGCTAAAAATGAACACAAAAAACTGCCCAATTTTTTTTGGGGGGGGGATTTTCCCCTCTTGCAACCCCCTTGGTAGGGGGGGCTAGCATGCCCCCATTAACTTTGAGTATTCTTGGTGTTTTGAAACCTTCTTGGTAGGGGGGGTTAGTGCTCCCCCCTGTGACCCCTGTGCATTCCTGGTGCAAGGAAGATACTAGGTTTGGTTGTGGAAAGAATAAAACACATACCCAACAATATCCCACTTATTGTTTTCTTTGCATACATAGGGTCACATGATTACATAGTCAACAGTCCAGGGTAGCGATGCCAATTTTTCTATACGCCAGGAGAACTTCTAGGTGCTCAAAAAATTTGTCAATGAATCTACAACATTCTTCAAAGTGTCCACCTTCATCAACAACACCTTCTTGTCTTCAACCATGTCTCTCACAAAGTGATACTTAACACCAATATGCTTTGTCTTTGAATGATAAGTCGGGTTCTTCATGATGAATATTGTATTCTGACTATTACAATATATCCTTACAACTTGTTGTACCAACCCAATTCTTGAACATAATCTCTTTAACCATACAACTTCCTTGCTTTCATGAGTGGATGCCATGCATTCAACTTATGAACTTGAGAGTTCCACTAAATCACGTATTTTTCTCATCCAACTAATTGCTCCTCCAAATAGGTTAAACACATACCCACTTGTAGATATTCTGCAATCTAGACCTCCAACCTAGTCTGCATCAACAAACCCATGTATGTCCAACACTCTGTCCAATCCTAGTCTTCCTTGGTAGCACAATCCATAACTAGTAGTGACACACAAATACCCAAAAACCCTCTTTATTGTTTCCCAATTCTCCTTCCCTAGTTTTGACATATACCTGCCCAAAAATCCATTGTATGTGCAATCTCAGGTCCAGTATAGACCATTGCATACATCAATCTGCCAACTGTGCTGGCATACAGAACATGGGACATGTCCTCTTCTTCTTATTGTGTCTTAGGACATTGATCCGCATATAAATTTACACCTACAAGAACATGAACCCTGATCGGTTTACATTCCTACATATTAAACCACTTCAATATTGTCTTGACACATTTCCAATGATTTAACTAGAGTTTCATGTTTTCCCGATCTCTTTTAATTTCCATGCCTAAAATGAAATCTGCAGCACCAAGATCCTTCATGTCAAATTTAGAGGACAACTGAGTTTTCACATTTTGGATAATCTCCTTGTGATTTCACATCAACAACATATCATCCACATACAAGACCAAATAAATAAGACGATCACAGATTAATTTGAAATACAGACAATGATTGGATTTTCTCTTGGTGAAGCCAGGTCCCAACATATAAGTATCCAATTTTTTACCACATCCTTGGTGATTGTTTTAACACATACATGTACTTTTTTAGCCTGCATACCAGCTCTTTCCTTCCCTTCACCGCAAATCCTTTGGGTTGCTTCATGTAGATTTGTTCTTCTAGATCCCCATGTAGGAATGATGTATTCACATCCATCTATTCTACTTAAAAATAAAAAGCAACAACAACATATAAAAGAAATATAATGGAAGTTAACTTGGCAACATGAGAAAAAATTTCACCAAAGTCAATTCCCTCTACCTCAAAATAACCTTTTTCTACTAACCGAGCTTTGTATTTATCCACTTTGATTTCTACATTCAACTTCTTCATAAACACCCATTTGCTGCCAACGAGGTTTATTCTAGTTGACAACTCCACTAGATGCCAAGCCTCATTCTTGTCGAAGGATTTCATTTCTTCAACCATGGCCTTTTTTCCATAGTTTTCCATCCTTTGAAATCCACTACCTCCCTAACAGTTATAAAATCATCATTAGTAACAAGTAAAGCAAAATTTGAATGGAAATCAGGTGGAGTATACCTTTCCAGTTGCCTTCTTTTATGAACTGATCTTCTCAATACTGGAGTATGGGGGTATTCTTATTCTGATTCTCGTTCTTCTGTAGAGTTTGATTCATTATCCTTCAACTCAAACTCTATTTTATCTAGTTCTTTCTCCCTTTGTTGGACTTCCTATTTAAAAACATCTTTTATTTCTATAAATACCACATATTGATTATACACTACCTTCTTGGTTTCCGAGTTCCAAATAATATAGCCTTTCTGACCATCTTATAACCAATAAAGATACATTTTTCATCCTTCTTATCCAACTTACTCATTTTTTCCTTTGGAACGTGAACATATGCATCACAACCAAATACCTTGAGAGAGAGGGTTTCTTACCAGTCCATACCACATGTGAATTCTTGTCATCCAGTGCTGATGAGGGTGATCGATTGACCACATAATATGCAATACCTGTTGCCTCTTCCCAAAATTCCTATCCTAACCTAACACCACTAAGCATGATCCGTTCGTTTTCCATCAGTGTCATGTTCATCCTTTTTGCAACTCCATTTTTCTAAGGTGTGTATGGAGTAGTCTTCTTCGTTGCTATATCTCACTTCTTATAGAATTCCTTGAATTTATTTTCACAAAATTCTCCACCATTATCTGTCCTTGGCACCTTAATTATTTTCTTTGTCTGATTCTCCACAAGAGCCTTAAACTCTTTAAATTTGGCAAAGACTTCAGATTTCCTCTTGAGGAAACAAATCCATGTATTCCTTGAGAATTCATCTATAAATGAGACATAGTACACATATTTACCTWTTGATGGAACTGACAAAGGTCCAAACACATAATTTTGCACCAACTGTAAAATTCCYACTACTGTCGTAGCACCAGAGGATAATTTTACACGATTTTTCATCCCATACAAGAAATGTTCATAGAAAYCAAAATCCATAGAGAATTTATGCATACCTTCAACCATAAATTTACCRTGTACTAYTCAAAGTCCCTTCTCTCCAATATGTCCCAGTCTTTGATTCCATAACATAGTCTTTTATGTGGAGATTATAGGAGTTTTTTCTTCTTTAGCTCCAATCTGAAGATTCTGATACAAAATCCCATCACTAATAGTGCTTCCTAGTAKCTTATACAAGATTCTGATACAAAATCCCTTCAATAACACCATTTCCCCTCGAACCATCCTACATGTTTCCTTCTCAAATACTATTTTTACCCCTGCATGATCCATTTTKCTTACAAAAATTAAATTTATTGCCAACCYCGGGATGTGCAAAACACCAGGGAATGTTTGAATCCTTCCATCCATGAGCTTCAACTTGATTTTTTCTCATCTTATGATTTTGGTTGTTGAGTCATCACACAGGAAAACTTTACCTCCATCATACCTTTCATACTCACAAAACCATTCCCTATGAGGAGTCATATGAAAGGATGTAGCTGAGTCGACCAATCATGCCTCATGATTTGCATGCGTGCTTGAAGAAGAAAAGTACACATCTCCTCCTTCATCCACAAAGGTTTTTGCTTCTATAGAAGCAACATCCTCAGATCCCTATCCTCTCTCAACACTTTTGGATATACATTGTTTCTTGTAATTCCCTTGTTTTCCACATCTCCAACATACTTTTACAAATTTTTTAGAAGATTTAGATCTTCCCCTAGATTTAGATAAAATCTCCCACTTGAGGACTTAGATCTATTTATTTCTTGGGAGTGTCCTCTTACAAATAAAACATCTATTCTATGGCCTTCCATTTTTTTCCTCCTCATCTCCTCTGATAACAAGGATGAGACCACATCATCAAAACTTAAAGTAGTCAAATTACTACCTATGGCTACAACTAAAATATCCGATGAGTCTGATAAAGAGAACAATAATTTGATACACTTATCTTCATCAGAAAGATTAATATCAACAAATAATAACTGACTTACCACAATATTGAAGGCATTCATATGATCTGTCACTAGCTGTCCATATTTCATCCTTAGGTTGTACAACTTCTTTCACGGGAACAATTTTTTTACCAGGGACTTAGAATGATACAAAGTCCCTAACTTATTCCATAAATAATTGGCCATAGCTTCCCCTAACACGTTCAACAGTATTGAATTTGAGAGACAACCAGATTGTACTCTTCGCCTTCCAATCCAACTTTGCCCAATCGTCTGTTGACATTCCTGTAGGTGCAGTACCTGGATCCATAATGATATGTTGATCTTTTTCCACCAACATATCTTCCATCTTGAGCTTCGATAGCTCAAAAAATTTCCCATTAAATTTTTCAATCTCTATTTTCGAATTGCTTGCCATTTATTTTCACCACAAGAATCAATACCGTAGAGCTCACACTATAACACGGTTTACCACAGACCCAAGCCAAACCCTTAGCCACACAGGCGTCCCCCTGAAGCTAATAAATGCTATGATACCAAATGTATATCTTAACCTTGTATAATTAATTACTGCAAATATATTCTTAATAAAAAAAAAATATATATATACAATGGTGCACGCACACACACACATTACATAGAGATTTTACCCTGGAAACCCAAACTGGGAAAACCAACAACCTGTTTAGAGTTTCACCTCTAATTATTTATTCGTCATATTTTTCCATTGTTTACAATATAGTATATATAGGATCTCACAACATCCAAAACCCCTAATCCATTGACCCAGATTAGTCAACAACCCTAATTCCTTAACCATAATTAGAAATCCATTGACGAAAACCATGTGCTGAAAAACCACTAAAAATGGATGCACAAATCCACCAAAAACATTTCTAGGGGATCCGAACCTTGCGATCCCCTTGGTAGGGGTGCTAGCGCCCCCTTGTGACCCCCCTGCACGCACCTAACACAAAGAAGACATTATTTTTGGTCGTGCAAAGAATATAACACACACCCAACAGATCCTATGGCTTTAGCTTATGAAATCAAAGCCATAATGCATGATGTTGAAGCCACTGGAGTGAAGATAGACCTCTCTCTCACGAACTTCATTAAGGCCCTCTACCCTACATATTATCACTACATTGAATCTCTATGAGCTAGTCATCAAATGAAATCCATGACATTTGACACTTTGGCAGAGAAATTTGCAGAACATGAGAAAGCCTCTGGAAAGAAGTTAGCCAAGTCCATTGGTGAGACTGTGTGCCTTTCTTAGAAAGGGAAAAATCAACCATATGATTCTTCTAGAGGATAAGGAAACAAAAGAGGGCGTGGAACAAATAATTTAGAGGCAAGGGGTGTAGGCATAACCATGGCAAGAGATCTAATCTTCACTATATATGTTGCAGAAGGAATGGATAACATGAAGAAAATGTCTACAGACTCCCATGGGAGAAGATCAAAGAAAGACATAATCATAAATAAGAAAAAGTAAACATTAGATCCGATGAAAGGTAAAGCATCTGAATCTGCTCATTACATTGTTGCCCATTGAAATATAAGAGTAAATGAAGATTGTTTAAGACTTCATTTTATTCTTAGAGAGATGCATGTCTACTTGACACAGGTGAAACCTACCACATGACCTTCCAGAGAGTCTTATTCAAATATTTTAATGACAATGTAAATGGTATAGTTTAATTTGTAGATAAATAAAGTCTCAAATCTTTGGGAATTGGCACCATCAAGCTTAAATTTCCTGGACTCCTTGATTTTCTTTTGCATGATGTGCTCTATATTGTTGAGTTGAGAAGAAACTTGTTGTCTCTTATGAACATATTACAACAAGGAAACTCAATTCATATCTTCGACAATTTTTTTTAAATAAGGAAGGTTTACTACACCATGGTTGTCATGACCAAAGTGGAAGATGGAGTACTGCTAAATCTGAAAGGGACATCTGCTAAAGCACAAAATTTTGCATACCTATATCATCACAATGAAGGTACAATTCCATCTAGTCTCTTGTGGCATGCTATATTTGGTAACATTAATTATGAAAACCTTTGTTTTTTGAAAAAGAATGGTGTTTCTAGTTTTCCTACTATTCCTAGGAACTTGAAGTAATGTGAAGCTTGTATCCTTGAAAAGCATATCAAACAACCATTTCCTGATTCTACATCCAAAGCATGTAGAACACTTGAAGTGATATATTTTGGTTTGTGTGGACCCATGCCTGTTCCATCTGAAAATGGAAATAAATATATCACGCCTTTTATTGATGATTACACAAGGATGTGTTGGGTGTACTTGCTGAAAGAAAAATCACAAGCTTTTGAAACTTTTAAAAATTTTCATGTATGGATCCAAAATGAAGATCAATATTGTATTCGCTCTCTCTGCACTGATAATGGAAAACAATATACATCTAATGACTTTGAAAACTATCTACGCCAACATGGGATAAAACAAAAAACCACAGTTCCATACAATCCTCAATAGAATGGTGTAGTTGAAATATTGAACACGACTCTCCTAAATATGGTTTGTTCCATGATGTTTTTCAAAAATGTAAAATTGATGTTTTGGGACGATGCATTTCTATGTGAAGTTTATGTGAAAAATAGGTGTCCATATCACGCTTTTGAAAACAAGACTCTTTATAAAATGTGGTATGGTCACATACCTTCAGTGAGGCATCTTAGGGTCTTTGGTTCCACCTACTATGCCTTAATTCCCAAGGAGAAAAGAAACAAGCTTGATGCGAGGATTCAGAAGTGCGTCTTCTTGGGGTATTCAAATACCACCAAGGAATATCATCTTTACAATGAGGAAAACAAGAAATTCATTCTTTCCAGATATACAATATTTCTTGGATCCTCTAATAATGACCAAACTATTGAGAGGCATCTTGATCATCTCGACAAATTCACTCATGTAACATGTCATGAATTTTATGATGATATTCCTCATATTGAAGGGGGGGTCCCTATCTTGGATCAATATATATAATACCCTTCTAAAGAAACATATCTTATTCATGAAGAAGTTCCATCCACTTCATCAGAACATGAAGTTCATTTGGATGATGTGATTAAAGGGATCAAAATCTTGAGCCTTGATGAGAATTCAACATCATCTCAATCAATCGAGCAACTTGGACTATCTCAAAAAGGTCCACCAAAATGGCTTGTAAATACACTCGAAAGTGTCCATCCTGAAAAGGTCGAAAATACATGAACCATAAGTTCCTCAAGACAATATGGAGGTCATGTAGATAATTCAAATTCAGGGGATGTAGATGATATGGATGTTTCATATGATTTTGATTTGAATTTATCTACTAACTTTTAATCAACTTCCTTTGAAGAATCCACTTCTCATGATGAGTGGAAAGAAGCCATGCATAGGAGTATGATGTTCTCATCAAGAATAGGATGTGGAAGTTGGTGGATCCTCCATTCAAAACCAAACCAATTGGTTGCAAGTGGGTCTTCAAGAACAAGTACAAATCAGATGGTTCACTTGACAAGCACAAAGCAAGGCTTGCAAAAAAAGTATTTGCATAGAAAGAAGGCATTGATTATGAGGAAACTTCCCCCCCCCACAACAAAATGGGCTACCATCCGTACCTTATTTGCCTTGGCAACACATAATAGATGTGAAGACTACTTTATTGAATGTATACTTGAAATATAATGTCTTCATGTCTCAGGCATAAGGTTTTGTTGTGAAGGGATAAGAACATAAAGTATTCAAGCTCATAAAATCCTTATATGGCATGAAACAAGCACTACGAGCTTTGTATGAAAAKATAAATAARCATCTTTTGAAATTRAATTTCAAGCACTTCAATCTTAATGATGCGACTCTATTTGTCAAGAAAGTTGGAAAAACTATGGTATATATTGTAGTGTATGTAGATGATTTGTTGATAACATGGAACAATGAAATTTATGTTGAATCCATAAAGAAAGAGTTGAATAAATGATTTGAGATGACATATTTGGGACATATTCACTACTATTTGGGCATTGAAGTGATTCAAAATCCAAAGTACATATTCATCTCTCAAAATAAGTATGTTGGAGAATTGTTGATCAAGTTCGGCATGGCTAAGTGTAATCCCGTTTCTACTCCAATGGAACAAAATTTTAAGCTCACATAAAAAGAAGGGAATGAATTTGAGGATCCAAACAAGTACATAAAAATTGTGCAAAGTATTATCTATCTTACCACCACCATACTATATATTTCATTTTTTGTTGGGATTCTTTCCAGGTTCATGCAAAAACCTTGTGAAGGGCATTGGTTTGCTACAAAAATATTTCTAAAATACTTGAAGTGAACTCAATATTTTGGACTCAAGTACTCTAAGGTGGATAAATTCAACTTGATTGGATATTATAATTTAGAATTTGATGGCGATAAAGGAAATGGAGCGTCAACTTCAGGCTATCTCATGAGTCTTGGATCAACAACTATCTCCTGGAGATCACATAAAATATTAGTTCCAACAGATTCCACAATAGAGGTAGAATATGTGGAACTTGCAGAAGCAATGAAGGAGATTGTGTGGCTCAAAAAAATACTTGAATATTTGAAGGAGAAATTAAGTGAATTCTAGTCCTCTTCTAGTTGACAATACTTCTGCAATCATGTTGGCCACGAATACCAGATTCCATGATCGAACTAAGCAAATAAACACAAAGTGTCACATGATTTGATATCATGTAGAGGCCAAGAATATTCACTTGAGACATTGTTCCACAAAAGAGAAAATTGTGTGATCCAGGAAGATCCTCGTGGCCACCCACCTTGTCCAACTTGATCAAAATATTTTTTTGGTAACTTACTATTTTTAGCAGTTTTTTGATTCCTGAACCTTTTTTTCTTATCTCGCACTTTTGTGAATCAAAATTAACTTTATGACCTTGGTCACACATTTGACTCACACTTAGAATATTATGTTTCATATCTTCTACTAGTAGAACATTTTATGCCTTAGTATTCTTGTTCCCAATTGTGACTGTGCCTTTTCCAATGCTTTTAGCTGAATCATCATTTCCGAAGGAGACTGATCCGTCTCTTTCCTTTATTAATGTAAGAAACCTGTCTCTATCACCTATCATGTGTTTTGAACAACCACTGTCAACATACCAACCACATTTCTTCTGCTTAGCTTGTAGAGAGAGTGTGCATTCTTCATTGCTATACTGATTCTTCTTTCTTATCCATGTCCTTTTCTGAGGTTCCTATCTGTGATTGTTGTTGTTCTGTTGTGGTTCCTTAGGAAGGATTGTCATTCTGCAATCTTTGGCCATGTGTACAAAGTTGTTACATTTGTAGAATTCCACTTCAGTACTCAAATATTCAAACTTGTTGTAGCTTCTTCTTTGTGTTTCACTAGGCCTTCTTGGATAACCCTTTTGTGTATGAATTTCAAAGTTGTTTATGTTCCTGTTGTTAGCTCTGCAATTCACATATTTATGTCCAAAATTATTACATGCATAACATAAACCAAAAAATATAGTTTGATACCTGGGAGTTGAATATATTCTGAAAGGAGGTACTCTTATGAATCCTTCTTCTTCCTAAGGCCTATCTATTTCTGTTAGTCGTTGATTCTGAAATATAAATCTTCTCGGTGGAGGAGTGTCCCTATAATTTTGTTTGTAGACTTTCCTATCCCCTTTGATTGTTTTTGCAGAGCTTTTTAGATATGTTTCTTGTTCTGTTGTTTTGGAGCTTGATCCCTTTTCTGTCTGATTGTACACAAGTCCAGACTTATCATGATGAGATTTTTGATTGTTGATAATGTCATTCAAAAGTTTTGAGTTGTTCTGCATATTTTTATTTTGAAGATCCTTTCTTAATGTGACAATTTTTTCTTCCAAATTTCCAATGATCCTGTCTCTTACTTCTAGTTGTTCTTTGAGTGCTTCTTCAATTATTTTATCTTCTTCAATTTGAACCTTCAAATTTGTGATCATTTGTTCTAGTTCCCAAGTGTCTTCTTTCTTTTCTAGTTCCGCTTGTAGTTTCTTGTTTTTATTCTTTTCTCTTCTGATAACTTCTATGTCACACAACAATTCTTCTCGGTAGTCAACTTTTGCCTCTTCATATTCTTCTTCGTCCTCTTCATATTCTTCTTTGGAGTCTTCTTTATCAGATTCTTCTACTGCCATGAATAGAACTCTTTCTGTACACTGTCATTGACTTCATCTTCATCTGATGATGAGATGTCTTCTTTGGTGCATAAGATTTTCTTGAAAACTTTCTTTGTGGTTCTTTTGCCTTTATACATTTGTTTTCTATTTGAGTAACCTTCATCATTTCTTTTTTTCTCATGAGGACATTTGTTATCAAAATGACCAATACCATCACAATTAAAACAAATCAAAGGAATCGTACCTCTATACCTTCCATTGGTTCCCTTGTTCAATCTTCTAACAAAGTTGGCCACTTCTTCATCATATTCTAAGACGTCACTGCTACTGCTATGTTCTTTTTCTTTTTGCTTTCCCTTTTTCTTTGACCTTTTGGATGCTTTGAAGAATGCTTCTTTTATATCTGGATTTTCCTGTTCAGTTCTCATTTCATATGCTGTGAATATTCCATGTAGTTCATCCATGATTATTGAGTTTATATCTTCTCTTTCTTCTAGTGTTGATATCTTAGGGTCAAATCTCATAGGAAGAGATCTTAGTACCTTTTGAACAATTACAAATTCTTTTATTTCTTCTCCTAATCCCAAGATTGCATTTATTGTTTCATCGACTCGTAAAAAGTAAGCTGCAATGTTCTCATCTTCCTTCATCTTTAGTTGTTTGAATTGACCTCTGTAAGTTTGAAGCTTTGCTGCTTTGACTTTTGAATCTCCTTCACAAATATTTCAAAGTTTGTCCCAAATCACTTTAGAAGATTTACAATGTGAAAATTTGGTGAATACCGATTCTCCAAGACCCTTCAGAAGTGCATTTGTGGCTTTGGAATTATTCTGACCAAGTTTCATTGCTTTTTCATTTGTCGACGGAACTGTTGGTGCTGTCTATTCATCTACAATTGATTGCCAAATTTCAAATCTTTGTGCCTGTATATATGTCTTCATTCTTATGCTCTAAAATGCATACTTTTGTCCATAAAACTCTTGTATTCCATTTTTATACATGTTGTTGCTCTCCATGATCTACCTTTCAGTGGCTAAACTGATTTCTGAAGGAACCTGCTCTGATACCAATTGTTGGATTACTGAGAGGTGGGGTGAATCAGTAATAGAACAATCTAATCCTTTTTAACCATATAATGCAAGTGTTATATCAATGTAACATTATAATACAATATTTGCAGAGTAAATAAATAATGAACAAATGAATAATCATACACATACATAGTACACCGATGTTTTTATGTGGAAACCCAAAGCGGGAGAAAACCACAGAATGATTTTTCTTATATGTCTTGAAGAATTACATTCATTGGAAGTACCAACTTCCTTTGTTTTCCAGCTACAACTAGAAGGAGGATCTAACCCCCTAGTTTCTCAGGTTACAACCCGAGGGAAGCTCCAACTCCCCAATTCTCTGGCTACAACCAAAAGGAGGATACAACCCCCTATGTTCTCTGGCTGCAACCAGAAGGTGGCTACAACCACCAATCCTTGCCTTGTACAACCGCCCTGACGTATAAGTACAATGACGGAACCACTGTCACACTATCACTGTGATATATACTGCTGGAAACATGTACCAATAAACCTGCACCAAACAACCTGTACCAATAACCTGAACCATGTATAAACCATGCATCAACCTGTACCTCAACTTGTAATCAACATGTACCATAAACAAGTGAATCAACCTTGCACCAACCT
>SNQJ01S0004997.1:23534-45678 GCA_010110895.2 Picea sitchensis
CATGCTCGCCCCATACAAATACCTGACCAGGATGAAGGGAAAGAACTAAAATATAATCTTCCAGCCATGGATGATGAACCTCACATAGTCCACCTTGTTAAATGTCATGAAAATCCCACACTTTGGAAGGCATCAGGAAGTCAATGCCTGTGTTGAGCTGCTACGTTTGTGTTACCATGGCAGCTATTTATGGCTAGACCATCAGATTATAGTCAATTTGACACTGATCCATAGGATCACAGGGTTGAGTATGCAAGGACCTAACCCGTAGGAGTTCTACCCAGGAAAATCCATAGATCGTGCGCTAGCACGGAATATTAAGGACACATACGATGATGTCGAGAAGGGGACGCAAGGCTACAAGTTAGCCTCCATCTAGAATGGTGTAGTATGCCTAGCATGTTAGTTAATAGTTGGAAAGATGGTACACAAGAACTAACGCACACAGGTCACGGGCTTTGTCGTCGACCTCGCGGGGAAGTGTCTAGAAGGCTTACAGATGAACTAGGTGAAGTACCTAGTTAATGAGATCAAACTAGACTGTTGTGAAGCGCAGGATCATGGCTACTGGTATCACTTCAGTTGGCTCTTGATCCTCGTTTCCTTTGTTTCCTGGGAGATGCTAGAAGGTGCGACCTTCTCGGACATTGAGCCATTTGAGGCGCTTGCCGCAAAGTTCACCACACTTTGGTATTCGAGTGATATGAACAAACAATGGTAGTGGAACACTATTTTTCATACCTATTACCTTTAGCTAAAGAGAGCCATCGAAGCTTATCCTCACATGACTCTGAACACCTTACAGATATTCTGACCCCTAATAAAGTTCAACACAGATTGACATTTCATTTACATTACAGTGCAATTCGATGAACATAAGAAGAAGCTTCAATCATACTATAAATTTATGGAAGAGGACCTGGAGGAGATCACCAAGGACTGGTATGTAGATATCCTTATCCCCATTGACCCTACAGATATGTTTGATCCTGAACTAGACATCCTTGATACCACTCAAAAATAATAGGACACACCTGGAACCACCAAAAGAAATAAGACTGAGGAGGTCTAATATTTAAGCAGTGCCTCAGGGAAGACTACTTCCATATCACATAAGCAAGGAGGTGATAATGACGTAGAATATATGAAGGACAAAGAATATGAACAAAAGAAAGGTGAAGTAACACCTGCTAGAGATGAGGCTGACTCCTTGAAGAAGATGAAGGTTTATCCCCCGAAACCTTCTTCCCAAAAGAAATCAAAATCCACTGTGACCAAGATGCTGACTACATTTACTCCTGATGACTTTGACTTCATCATAGAATCTCTAAATGACACTTCACTAGAAATCATGGAGAAACAAGAAGCTAAGAGGGAGGAAATGTATGATAGTCTAATTGAGGTCAAACTTCGAGGAGTACAACAGGCTCTTCATTTCATTCCAGTCGCGTTGGGAGATGAGCTAGCCCAATTTCACCAACTAGTAGATGCAACTGAAGATCACCTTCGATGATCACAAGAGGAAACACAACAAGCCACCCAGGATTTGAAACAAGTACAAGGAGTACTTGTATAATAGTTTTTAGTTGCAAAGTAGGAGAATATTTCTATCCAAACAAAGTTTGATGAGGAGAAAGTGAAAATGCAACAAGAAAAGGAACAGTTGCTCACAGAGAAACTCTAGGTAAAAGAAGCAGTCAACAAAGCACTTCGCTCTGTGACAGGATTAGAGCCATAGGAATAATACTGAGTTTATCATCAATTATAGTAGCTCGTGGAAGCCATTCAACAATTATAGCAAAGAATAATAGATTTAAAGCTCCACGCAGTGCCCATCACTCTGCAGGATGTAAGAGATCAAAGAGAAGCGACTGCCTGGAGCGCAGTAGAGAGAATAAAGGCTATTTCCATGGAATGAAAGAAGCTCAATGATCACAGTTCCTAGACTTATGATAAAATCACTGATAATTCATAACTCAAGGCACTAGAGTCACAAATCTAGGAGGCAAAGAAGCAAGTAGAAATAATACAGGCGTAGTTGAATCCCCTCTCCTCTGTGGAAAGAATGAAGTGATCCCAGGAGTAGCGCATTGCCCAGCAGTAGGTTCACACTGTTCATATCAAATTCATGGAAGTGAATCAGAGTCTCCAACCTGTACAGGATGAGGCTTACCAACTTTTCACAGAGATCGAAGGCTGAGGAGCAGAACTTGAGCAAGTTGTTGTTGTAGTACAACAATGACTAGAAGGACCTGTGAATGAGGCAGTCATCCAAGAGTTCGCTGAATAGGAGGCCATGGCACAACAACAAATAAAATCATCTCAAGACAAGATTGAAACTTTCAAAGCAGAACTACCCAGATCAGAGTGACTCAGGACGAGTCAAAAGTGAGTGTTGGGGGCATGTTGGCCCTTGACCAAGTTTTGAGAATACTTGGTCATGATTGAGCTATGTTTGGGACCTCGAAAGGCTATCGAAGACATAGGGCAATACAAAGAGGATATTGTGGGATCTCAACCCCGTTTTAGGGAATTTTGGGTTTTTGGATCATGTAATGGGTATGGGAAGGTCATCCCATGGGTTTACCCATTCCTAGCCCCATAGTTGTAATATATATATATATATATATATATATATATATAGAAGCTAGGAAATGTGTAGAAAGTAGTAGTGATCGATCTATGTGATCAAAGGATTGTAAGATATTTGTGCATACTATGTAAGACTGGTAAGGATAAGTGCAAGGGACTGTAAGAGATCGAGAGGAGGCTTTGTGCTGAACCTAACTTGGGGAAGGAGGATCTAGAGAAGTGCATAGATATCCTATCCTATGCGGAGTAGGGTTTTTTAGGCTCTGTACATGTAACTAATTAATAGAAGATAATAAAAGAGAAGAAGAGTTGGTGAACGTAGCCCCACGGGGGGGTGAACCATGTATATTTTGTGTTTCTCTCCTTTGTGTGATGTGTTGGTGTGTTTATGTGAAACTTGCTATGATATAGATGAATTCTAGATAAAACTCATGTTTCTTTGTGATTAATAAGGATAATGAGTGTTAAATCTGACCTATGTGAGTATGCTTAGTGCCTGAACCTGCTAGATCTAATGTGTTCCTTTTATGCTAAGTGTTATTAGATGTGGATCTGGTTGAATACTACGATGCTTTGTAATTAGGGTTTTTATGTGTTGTTACTAAGAACTAAATATTGATGAATGTTTACCGCTAAGTGCTTTGTTAAATGTTAGAATCACATATATGTTTCCCAGCTAAGGTTGCAGACATCTGAGTCCTGCAACCACCCTTGCCTCTACCTCAGGTGAGACTTCATCTTCTTAGAAGGTGTTGACAAAAGGGTTGGTAGTTAGGGTTTTGTTGGTGCATTGTTGTAGTGTTGAAACTTGGGTCTGCCCCTATGCCAACATTCTCCAAGGGTGCCACTTGCCTCTTGATTGACTTGGTAGACATAAAAAACCCATGGAGTCAATACTCCATCAGGTGACCTTGTGGGAGACTAAGGGCCTCTAAGGAATAAGGCCGCTTCCTTATTGCGTGCCCCTTAGAATCATCGTGATAGACTGTCGTAATGTTTCCTCATGACATCATGGGTCTTCTCGAACTAGGTAATTGTTAAACTATAGTTCAAGCCAGGGTAGGAGTGCTAGTAGGTTGTGGCAGCGTTGTTTTCCACACCTCTCCCTCAATGTCTCTAGTAGTCATGCATGGCCCCTCTGCTCCACATGTGATTCTAGTTGACAATCTATCATCAGCCTACATCACCAATGAATCATGTCAGAAATAACATCCATAATAATAGCATCTAATCAGATGCACATATGTCATATATACAACAATCAAATCCCAATAGTCCACTCCCTGACTCAATCTAGAGTACAAGGGTTTCATCGGTGCCTCTGCATCCTCAAGGTACAAAATCCTTCACACTCAGGAGAACTGAGTCAATAGCACCTTTCTATATCAATACAACAAAATAACATGCCATCATATCCATAATGCCTCATAATCACAATCAAATGCCCAATAGTATAATAATTCGGATCACTTGCAAGCAAGGGTCCTCAAATAATAAGTTCGCTCAGTGCATGAAAGAGCGGGATGTTACATATATTTATAAATATCTTATTCATATACTCCAAGGACAATATGGAACATGGATCATCAAGGTTTCTTCCTTTTATCCATGTCTTCTTGCACCCATAAATATCCTGATCCACTTAATTCCTTAGCCATTTTTTAACCTTTGCATGACACTGTAAAAGGCCTTCAACTGAGGTATGGATGAAGAATTTAAGGCTTTGGAAATTTTCCATTTTCCAAATTTTGCTTTTTTTCTTGATTGAACTTCTGTAATGGCCCCTCTGTTATGACAACAAATGATGGACACGTTATTTTTTTTTCTTTCTTTTTTTGTTTTTTTTTGTTAGGACAAGGGAATCATCATGACATGATTATAACATCACAAAATCAACACATCAACATGAGAAGGCATTATCATATACATGTCATCTAAATAAATGACGATACCTGACCAACACATTAATGTTATAAAAATGACACATGTTCAACACAAAACATAAATAACGATGCAATTTAGCACATCACAACCAACTGAAGTGTAAAACAAATTTTGATCAACCAAACACTGAAAATTGCAATAACTTTCTGCCCAACCTATCCTGCACGGTTAGAATATCAACAATCAATCTCACTATCCAAAAATCATGGCACATGATTGATAAGATTATAAACCAATCACATCAATTATTTAAATGGCACAGTAGTGAGCTAATTACATGATCAATAATATGTCAATATTAATTTCAAGGTGTAAGAGAATCATCAATTTATTGCATGGCTCAAGGACTAGTCACTTAATCATCTATACAACAACATTATCACCTGACACAAGAAGGATAAGGTTATACCTTTATTTAAAACCCGAAAAGATCAATCTTCTTAGCAATCCATTAATTTAACACCACTATTAGGTTAGGTATCTCTCCTTAATCCATTCAACCCTTTAATTAATACATCAATCATAAAGCAATTGAGTAAAGGAATAAGGCATTAGGAATAAAAATTTGAGCAGGCTTAAGTACGATATTGTAACAAATCTTCATAATTAACATTAAAATATTGATTAGGGTCTTGAAATCAAATCTATCAAATCTTCTAATCCCTTCTTACGGAGAAGAAAGTACTTTCATTCAATTTTTGTTTTTCAATGGAAGTATAGACTTTGTAAATTGATATTCTCTTTAATTACAAAATAGAATTCCATAATTAATATTAATGATCAGAACATAGTAATTTAGGTCTTTAAATCAATCTATCAAATACTATTTCGTTCGGGAAGAAATGATAGTCTCAGTCATTTTTTTTTTGTGTTTTGAGTGGAGGCACAGAGTTGTAAATTGATATCCTGAAGATAGTTAGAATCTTCAGTGACTCTAATTTCATATGTGTCAAGAATATACCTTTTAAATATAAACACCCATACGAGAATAATTTATAAGAAGCCACATCCCGTCTAAGACTAAGTATTGAATCTAACCAAAAGAAGCCTATGCATATTAAGAAAATGATCTAAATTTTACAGATCTATATTTAATATATTAAATAAACCCTTGAATGAGAAAGAAGTTGTACAGAAGCATAAATTATGTTGATATTTTAGATTGAATCCAGAAACATAAAAGAAGTTGGAAATGACAAAATTGAATGAGAGAGAAGTTGCTAACAAATATGTCTCTATACAACCATGATATCGTTGTCTAATAAATGGAAATCACATATGTTATTTATGGGGAGGACACGTGGATTATTCATAACAAAAAGCACAGAGATAAGTTTTCTTACATGCATATATGAATTGAAATCGTAGAGTTAATTTCTTAGTTTGTTTAAGTGCAGAGATAAATTTAATGCATAGATAAATTGACATAGATATAACCATAATGCAAAGATAAATTGAATGCGGATATAAATTGAATGCAGTGATTAATCATTCAACAAAAACTCAGCGAATCCATCCCCAAATCGTTGAGTGGGTACTATGTAAATAGATGAGATAAACTAGGTGAAATCAATGGGTCAATACTGGGTAAATCACCTAGAAAATCATGGGGAAATGCTGTGTAATATTTGAACAGAATCACCCAGGGGTGCTACCTTTGCAGAGAAAATCTCCAAGTAATTCACTATCCATTCAAAAACAAATTGCAGAGACAGATTCTGGGAAGGAATTCGCCAAGAAAAAAATCACAACCAAACCTTTTGCCACTCCGACGAAGGGATCTCGCCAAGAGAGAAACAAGGAAAACAAAATTATGTCCAGCAAGATTCAATCCCTTTTAAACACAAAGCATCGAAATTCGTCGAAGGATGACCAGGGGTAAGGTTGTTGGTTTAGTTGTAAACAAAATCACTAAGCAACTTCTGTGAAAAAAAATAGAGGAAAGTAAGCGATAGATAGTTGGGTGAAAATCACAATGAATATGGTGGAATAAAGAAACCCGAATCGTAGAGAAAAAATGAAGTATTTTCGTTTTATAAAATAAGGAATTTGATGGGAATAAAATTTATCCTTCACTTATTATCCATCAACAGGAAAGCAGAGCATTGTAATATAAGTATTTAACACCGAAGTGAAAGACAGTGGATTCGGCTCCTGACCGATTGAGTAGGCATGAACTAATAACTTAAAGGATAAGGGACAGAAGACAAAAAAACATTTTTTCTTCGTATTTAGATCAATAAAAACAAATGCAGAGAAGACATTGCATTCGTAGTTTGGGTTCACCATGGGAAATGAATAAAAAATATAGCGAGCATAAGGATGGGATGACTTTAAGTTCTCTGATCATAAAACGTTGGGCTCCTGAAGATAAATTTGTTGAAAGATAAAAAATGAAATCTCTAGATAGTGTTACGCTCAAAATGAACATAAACCTTAACATAGTAGATGTACATTAACTGAAGGTGCAGGAACATCATTTAACTAACATTTAATACAAACATACACATGTGTACCATATCCATATGTGAGTGCTCTGAAGTCATTGTCTCGCGCGTGCTCTGTCCAGCTCCCGCTTGCCAACCAATGTGATCGCACTGGTACCTCTCAGCAAACACTAGGGGTAATTTTCTTCCCCCTAAGCCCCTCTAGCCGCAAAGGGGCCATGTACACAATACTAGAGAATGCTAGCACCTAGATCACCTCACAAGGTTGAGCTACCACTCATTACTCGAACTAGGTATCCCAACTCCCACAAGATAAAGTTCAGTCAAGATAAAATTTCAACAACGTAAGGTTACGCAGGTCAGATGTGATCCACAATCTTCCTCCGCCATCCTTTTTATAGACTTTTCTTAGTCATTAGTTTCCCAAAAGCCTCATTAGATTACTTTTTCATTTAATTAATTTCGAAAAACCTCCTCTGTACACATGTCTCTCGATCCCCTAGTTGCACCAAAAAATCAATTTAATTAATTAATTAAATATTCCTATATCCCTCATCCTCCTAAAATCATTCCTAAAAAAACTCATAGGTGTCCCAAAATTCCCTTACAATTCTTAAATGACTTACACCTTACTTAATTCTTAGTTGAGTTCATAAATAGAAAGTTCCAAAGGAAAGATTCCTTATTGAGTTAGACATTCATCTTTTTCTTTAAGTTTCCCCTTTTCCTTAAGTTTCCCTTACTACTTTAAGTTTCCTTTTTATTTTAAATCCCCTTTTCCTTTTTAACTAAAAAATCAATTTAGCAAGTGTTGATAAATAAAACCATTTACCCTTTTTCCCTTTTAACTAAAAAGCAAGTGTTGATAAATAAAACCATTTACCCTTTTTCCCTTTTAACTAAAATCAATTTAGCAAATGTAGGTAAGAAAAACAATTTACTCTTTTAATAAATTTAATCCTCTATTATAATTTTTTTTTTACTTTAATAATTAAGTTTGAATTTCTTACTCCCCTTTTTGTTACATGTTTAATAAGTTTTTCTTTATCCAGATGTTCTACTTAAACGTAGGTTTTAATTTCCCTAGTCCGGGAAAAAAAAATTAAGGGAAAATTTCTTATTAAAGTTTACTTATCACGCCATTCATTTTAAGGCCGACTAGGTCCTAAGGAGGCATAATTTTCTAGGAACTAGGTTTATTCACTTACCAATTAAAATCAAGATGTTCCCTTTAGGATGAACTACATGCTCCAAGGGTGCCACCCGCCTCTTTTGGTTTTCTTTGCATGAAGTTCTCTTCAACATGAACTCTGTGCTCCAAGGGTGACATTCGCCTCTTTCCATTTTATTTGTGCAACGTTACCTTCAAGACGCACTATGTGCTCCAAGGGTACCACTCCCCTTTTGACTGAATTTGATAGACGTCAAACCCCTGGAGTCAATACTCCGCTAGGTGATATTGTGGGAGACTAAGGGACTCTAAGGAATAAGGCCCCTTACTTATTTTGTGCCCCTTAGAATCATCGTGAGAGACTATCACAATCTTCCCTCACGACATCGTGGGTCTTCTCAAACTAGGTATTCATTAACCTATAGGCCCAGCCATGACGAGAATGCTAGTAGGTTGTGTAAGGGTTGTTTCCACACCTCTCCCTCAATCTCTCTGGTTGTCGTGCATGACCCCTCTACTCCAAATGTGAGTCTATTCGGCAAGCTATCGTTAGCCTGCATCCATTAACAAATCATGTCAGAAATAATATTCAATCTTCATAACATCTAATGATAGGTACATATGTCATATCATCAACATTCAAACCCTAATATTCCACTCCCTAACTCGATCTGGAGTCCAAGGGGTTTCATCGATGCTTCAACATCCTTAATGTTCAAAGTCCTTCACACTCATGAGAACCCAGTCAATAGCACTTGTCTATCTAAATACAAAAAATTAACATATCATCAAATCCACAATATCTCATAATCATAATCAAAACGACCAATAATATAATAACCCGGATCACTTGCACGCAATTGTCCTCAAAGAATAAGTTCACTTAGTGTGCACAAGAGTGGGATGTTGCATACACCCCCTCTTGTTTTAAACTTCGTTCTAAAGTTTCACAGTATATAAGTGCCAAAATAAAGTGTATCAAAGTATCATAAATCTATATATCTAACAAAAATGGAAACTACTAACGCATATCATATGCGTCCTCCTAGGTCGTCGAGTGTAAACTATAGTTGTCCCATTGGACCTTGACCTGATCTATTGTTCGACATCGTAGCTGTTGAATGTGATGCTCTAGGATGCAGATTGGCTCCTTTATGAGCACACCCTCATCATATACTTGCAAGGTACTCATATCAATAACATGTGTAGGATCACTAACATAATGTCTCAAAACAGATACATGAAAAACATCATGAATATGCCTCAAAAAATCAGGAAAGGCTAGTCTATAGGCCACAGGCCCCTTTCCACAATCTCAAAAGGTCCCACGAACCTAGGAGAGAGTTTATCACCCTTTCCAAACTTTATTGAACTCTTATGTGGTTTCACCTGCAAGAAGACTCGATTGCCAACTTCATAACTACGATCAACACGATTTGCATCAACATAACTCTTCTATCGATCCTATGCTTCCTTGATCCTTTGTATTATTGTTTTCATTTGATATTCCATTTCTTATATTACTTCCGGTCCCACCAGGACCCTATCCTCAAGATGATCCCAACTCAAGGGTGTCTGACACGGTTTCCCGTAAGGAAACTTGAAAGGTGTCATATTAATGGTGCTTTGATAACTGTTGTTATATGCAAATTATACCAGTGGAAAGAATTCTTCCCAACTCTTCTATTGGTCCATAACGTACATACACAACATATCCTCCAAGATTTTGTTTGTTTGTTCGGTCTGTGCGTCTATCTCTGGGTGATACGTGGTACTGAAGTTAATTTGGGTTCCCAAGGCCTCTTGGAAACTACTCCAAAATCATCCTGTAAACACTTATACTCTTTTGGATATAATCCTCTTAGGCACTCCATGCATTCTCTGGGTGATACGTGGTACTAAAATTAATTTGGGTTCCCAAGGCCTCTTGGAAACTACTCCAAAATCATCCTGTAAACACCGATCCTCTTTTGGATATAATCCTCTTAGGCACGCCATGCATCCTCACAATCTCACTGATGAAAACTATACCTATGTCAGGTGCCTGATACATCATAAGCACAGGAATAAAATGAGCACTCTTCATCAGAGTGTCGACTACCATAAAAATAGAGTCATTTCTCCTTGCCATCAGTGGAAATCCAACAATGAAATCCATCGAAATGACCTCCCATTTCGATTCTAGAATAGCATGTGGCTTTATTAATCCTGTTGGATGTCTATATTCAGCCTTCACCCACTGACATTCTAAACATATTTCCATGTAGTTGACTATGTCTCCCTTCATTCCTTCCCAGAAGAATAAGGGTTTAAGGTTTTCCCTCATCTTCATGACTCCTAGGTGAGCCATGTACACTGCTCTATGAGGCTCATTTACGATAAAACTCCTCAACTCGTCGTTGGGAGGTACGTAAATTTGACTTTTAAATATCAATAATTTGTTGTTGTCCATAGTAAATCCTTCAAATTTTGGCACCAACATTGTGTTTTGTCTGATAAAATCCTTGACCTCTTTGTACCAGTCATCATCATGTTGTAAAATTAGAATATTTCCACATAGATTCATCTAAATAGGCATCACCAAAAATATGTGTCGTCTTTGACTCAACGCATCTGCCACTCTGTTCACTATCTCTTTTATGTAAGTAATCTCTAAATCATAATCGCTAAGAAATTCCTACCAACGTCATTGTTGCGCACTCAAGTCGCTTTGCATAAAGATGTGTTGTAGTCCACAGTGTTTTGTTTTTAGTTCAAATTTCCATCCAATAAGGTAGTGTCTCCAAACTATCAAGGAATAAACAATGGATAACAACTCCAAATTGTGTGTTGCATAGTTTTCCTCATGATGTCTCAACTTTTTCGATATGTAAGCGATCACTTGACCTTCTTGCATCAAGATGTTGCCTAAGCCTTCCTTGGATGTGTTAGTTCATACTATGAAGTCAGCTTCCATGTCAGGGACCTTTAGTATTGGTGTTCTCATCAACAACTCCTTCAGCCTCCGAAATGACTCCACGCATTTCTTGGTCCAAACAAACTTATGTTTCTTCTTCTACAATTTAGTGATCAGATTTGTTATCTTTGAAAAACCCTTGACGAATCGTCGATAATATCCAGCTAAACTCATGAAGCTACACACTTCGAGGACATTCTTCGATGAAGGCCATTCCATAATAGCCTCAAATTTTGTTGGATCCACAACTATACCTTTGTCGGAGATGACATGCCCTAAGTAGTGAATCTTCTATTGATAAAACAAGCATTTAGAAAATTTCCCATACAATTTGTTCTCTCGTAGACACTGTAGCACTGGACGCAAGTTGTCATCATGCTCCTCCATCATCCAAGATTAAATCAAAATATCATCAATGAATACTTGGACGAACCTATCTAAGTATTCATGGAACACCCCGTTCATCAAAATCATAAATACCTCTCAGGCGTTCGTTAGTCCAAATGATAAAACAATAAACTTGTAATGTCCAAACCTCTTCTTAAAGGTGATATTAGGTATTCCTCCTTGATCTGTAACTGGTGATGCCCTGATCTCAAGTCGATCTTTGAAAACACCATCACACCCTTCATCTGATCAAACAAATTATCAATCCTTGGCAACAAATATTGATTCTGGATCATTGCCTTGTTCAATTGATGATAGTCAATGTAGAGTGTCCATGACCCATCCTTCTTCTGTATGAATATAACAAGTGCACCCATGGTGACACACTCAGATGTATAATTCTTAGGTCCAAAAACTCCTTCAGCTGCATTTTCAACTCCTGTAACTCCAGGTTTGACATCCAATAAGGCATTCTTGCTATCATGTCAGTCCTCGGTTTTAGGTCTATGGTATATTCCAAATACCTCTTACGTGACATCCTATGTAACTTCTTAGGGAATACATTTGCAAAATCTTGCACCACCGGAAGTTTTTCTAGAACTTATGCTACTCCCTTCTCGTTTAACGCAAGGATCGCAAAAAGATTACATCCCTTGTGCTTTCTCTTCCTTAGATGTAAGGAAGAGATGAACCTCAAGGAGACTCCATGGTTCCTACCTACAATCATGTGTCTCTACCTCTTGTCATCGACCATGCTCAACGGTTTCATCTTACAGTCAAGTATCGTATCATGCAATTCCAACCAGTCCATACCGATCACAATGTCATAAGATCCTAAGATCATGACATACAGGTTGGCCCTGGCGACAAAATCTCCCAGGTTAAGGCTACAGCCTGTAACCTTCCCTCCAACATTTGTTTTTGGCTCCCAAAGACATTTCTACAAAGCTAAGCTCATCCTGTTCAAATGCATTTAATTTAATTCTTTTTAGTGTTTCACTAGAAATGAAAGTCTTGGTATCATCAGGATCTATCAAAATACTAAGGGTCTGGTCATCGACGGTACTTAACGTCTCGAGCACAATCGACTGGTGCCCTTCCTGACAGTTATTCACCACTACAGGAATCCGATGGGCCTTGCCCATATCTCCCACGGTAGTGGGTCCAACTGATTCATATGCTCTGGTCCTCTCCACTGGTAATTCACGTTGGTAATGTGGTTCCCCACATGTCCAACATCCTTTCCTTGGTCTAGTAATCCTGGTACCCAAAGTTGGAAGCCCACCGACATGGAACGTTGATTTGTTCTACTGAATAGGCGTAAACTATTGTTGTTGTGGTCGATGTTGTAGCGCGTATTGTGGTCCTAGGTAAGGATTCCTCTGTTGAGGTGTTGTTCACCAAGGTGTAGTGAAAGTGGATCCTCTTTGGAAGACACGATATCGTAGTGAATGCCTATCTAGTGTCTGATGCTGTAGTGCACCAGATGATGCCTGCCCCGCTGGTCTCATTGGAGTTCTTCTCTGAACCATGTTGCTAAGATATTCCTATACTATGAGGGACTTCTAGATAGTATCATGTAAGGTTTGTGGCATAAAAATCCTAACCTTTGCATGAATGCTAACATTAAGGCCAAAAAAGAACCTGTTGACCTTAAGTTTTTCAGTATTCAAGTGTGGAGCATACCGAAGCAACTCCATAAAATGTACCTCATACTCGGGCACCGTTCAAATGTCCTGGCTCAAGGCATTGAAATCGTTTAGTAGATGCTCAATGAATTCCTCTGATAGATACCTCTCCCGGAACTGTTCCTCAAACAGTTCCCATGACACGTCTTCGACGACCATGTTCAATTGCAACAAGAGTGTCTTCCACCATAAAAGAGTTCCCCCCTTCAGTTGAAATATTGCCATGAAGACCTTCATGTTGGAGGTATAGTCACAAAGTGAAAATCACATCGCCATATTCTCCAACCATGCCTCGGTGGCTACACGATCCGGGGCACCAAATAACTTGGGAAATTTTACCTTCTCGAGTTCGCAGTGAATGCTACATGTACCGACCAGAGCGCGCGATAGACCTTAAGGGGGTGTCGAAGCCCTGGCCTCATCTCTATCCAAATGGATGATCAGTGCCTCAGATCACATCCGCTGAAAGGACCATATCACCCACAATTATCTGTTCCTGCCTAATAATTGTTCATCTCCCTGGGGGTCAGACCCCTTGGGCATGGACACTACTGGAGGCATCACGCCTCCTCCCCTAACACCCCATCATCTACCTTTGTGGAATCTTCTAACCATTATTACCTACATGATTACAAATCAGTTTAATTGGCAACATTACAATCAAATATCTAATCAACAGAATCCATAGTTATCCCAAGTTTTGGGTCAAAATCGCTCTGATACCATATGTAGCATCCCCTCCGTTACGACAACAAACGATGTACACATTATTTTTTTATTTTTTATATTTTGTTTTTGTTAGGACAAGGGAATCATCATGACATGATTATAACATCACAAAATCAACACGTCAACATGAAAAGGCATTACAATCTACACATCATCTAAATAAACGATGATACCCGAAAAATGTATTAATGTTATAACAACAATAGATGTTTGACAAAAAACATAAATAACGACGCATTTTAGCGCATCACAACCAACTTAAGCGTAAAAGAAATTGTAATCAACTAGACACTGAAAATTACAATAACTACCTTCCCAATCTATCTTGCATGGTTACAAGATCAAGAATCAATCTCATTATCCAGAAATCATGGTGCATGAGTAATAAGATTATAAACCAATCACATTAATTATTTAAATGGCACAGTAGTGAGCTAATTACATGATCAATAATATGTCAATATTAATTTCGAGGTGTAAGAGAGTCATCAATTTACTGCATGGCGCAAGGAGTAATCACTTAATCATCTATACAACCACATTATCCCCTGGAACAAGACAGATAAGGTTATACCTTTATTTAAAATGCAAGAAGATCAATCTTCTTAACAATCAATTAATTTAACACCACTATTACATTAGGTATCTCTCCTTAATCCATTCAACCATTTAATTAATCCATCAACAATCAAGCAATTGAGTAAGGGCATAAGGCATTAGGAATTAAAAACTGAGTAGGATTAAGTACGATATTATAACATATTTTCATAATTAACATTAAAATAGTGATTAGGGTCTTGAAATCAAATCTATCAAATCTACTAATGCCTTCTTACGGAGAAGAAACTAGTTTTATTCAATTTTTGTTTTTTAGTGGAAGAAGTATAGACTTTGTAAATTGATATTATCTTTAATTACAAAATAGAATTCCATAATTAACATTAATGTTATGAACATAGTAATTTAGGTCTTTAAATCAATCTATCAAATACTAATGCGTTCGGGAAGAAACAATACTCTTTGTCATTTTTTTTGGTGTTTTGAGTGGAGGCACAAACTTGTAAATTGATATCCTGGAGATAGTTAGAATCTCCCGTGTCTCTAATTTCATATGCGTCAAGAATATAACTTTTAAATATAAACACCCATATGAGAATAATTTATAAGAAGCCCCATCCTGTCTAAGACTAATTATTTAATCTAACCAAAAGAAGCCTATGCATATTAAGAAAACAATCAAAATTTTATAGATTTGTATTTAATATATTAAATAAACCCTTGAATGAGAAACAAGTTGTAGAGAAGCATAAATGATTTTAAGATTTTATCTTGAATCGAGAAACGTAAAAGAAGTTGGAAATGAAAAAATTGAATCAGAGAGAAGTTGCTAGCAAATATATCGCTATACAACCATGATATCCTTGTCTAATAAATGGAAATCGCAAAGTTTATTTCTAGGGAGGACACATGAATTATTCATAACAGAAAACATAGAGATAAGTTTTCTTACATGCATAGATGAATTGAAATCGTAGAGTTAATTTATGAGTTTGTTTAAGTGCAGAGATAAATTTAACGCATAGATAAATTGATGCGGATATAACCTGAACGCAAAGATAAATTGAACACAGATATAAATTGAATGCATAGATTAATTGAACGCCGATATAAATTGAATGCAGAGATTAATTATTCAACAAAAACACAAAGAATCCAACCCCAAATTGTTGAGTGGGTACTGTGTAAATAGCTGAGATAAACTGGGTGAAATCGCTAGGTCAATAATGGGTAAATCGCCCAGAAAATTGTGGGCTAAATTTTGTGTAATATGACAATAGAATCACCTAAGGGTGCTACCTTTGCTATGAAAATCACCAAGTAATTTGATGTCCATTTAAAAGAAAATCACAGAGATAAATTCTAGGAAGGAATTCACCAAGAAAAAAAAAACACAACCAAACCTTTTTCCACTCCAACAAAGGGATCTTTCCAAGAGAGAAACAAGGAAAACAAAATTATGTTCAACAAAATTCAATCTCTTTTAAACGCAGAGCGTCGGAATTCTTCGACGAAAGAAGAGGGGTAAGGTTGTTGGTTTAGTTGTAAACAAAATCACTGAGCAACTTCTGTGCAAAAACGCAATGGAAAGTAAGGGATAGATAGTTGGGTGAAAATCACAATGAAGATGGCGGAACAAAGAAACTAGAATTGCAGAGCAAAAGGGAAGTATTTTCGGTGTACACAATAAGGAATTTGTTGGGCATAAAATTTATCCTTCACTTATTATCCATGCATAAGAAATCAGGGAATCTGAATCTAAATATTTAACATTGGAGTGAAAGACAGTCGATTTGGCTCCTGGTCGACTGCTCAGGCACGAACTAATAACTTAAATTATAAGGGACATAAGACAAAAACACATTTTTTGTTCGTATTTATATCAATAAAAAAAAATGTAGAGAATTCATTGCATTTAGAGTTTGGGTTCGCCATGGGAAATCAATCAAAAATATAGTGAGCATAAGACTGGGATGACTTTAAGTTCTCTGATTATAAAACATTGGGCTCATCAAGACAAATTTGTTGAAAGATAAAAAATGAAATCTCTGCATAGTGTTACACTAAAAATAAACATAAAATTTAACATAGTAGATATACATTAACTGAAGGCACAAGAACATCATTTAAGTAAAATTCAATACAAACATACACATGTGTATTGTATCCAGATGCGAATGCTTCGAAGTCATTGTCCCGTGCACACTTTATCCAACTTCCACTTTCCAACCGATGTGACCTCACCAGTACCTCCTAGCCAATGCTAGGGGTACTCTTCTTCCCCCAGAGCCCCCCAAGCCACAAAGGGGCCATGCACACAATACCAGAGAATGCTAGTCCCCATCTCGCCTCACAAGTTCGAACTACCACTCGTTACTCGAGTTGGGTTTCCCAACTCCCACAAGAGAAAGTTCAGTCAAGATAAAATTTTAGCAGTGTAATGTTATGCAAGTCAGATGTGATCCACACTCTTCCTCCACCATCCTTTTTATAGAGTTTTCTTAGTCATTGATTTCCCAAAACCCTCACTAGATTCCTTTTTCGTTTAATTAATTTCTAAAAACCTCCCTCGTACACATGTCGCCCAATGCCCTAGTTGCATTAGAAAATCAATTTTATTAATTAATTAAATATTCTTATTTCCCTCATCCACCTAAATGCATTCCTAAAAATGCTCCTCGGTGTCCCAAAATTCCCTTACAATTCTTAAATGACTTACACCTTACTTAATTCCTATTTGAGTTAATAAATAGAAAGTTCCAAAGGAAAGATTCCTTACTAAGTTAGACATTCAACTTTTTCTTCAAGTTTCCCCTTTTCTTTAAGTTTCCCTTTTGCTTTAAGTTTTCTTTTTCTTTTAAATCCCCCCCTCCCCCCCCCTTTTTCCTTTTTAACTAAAAAAATCAATTTAGCAAGTGTAGATAAAAAAAACCATTTACCCTTTTTCCTTTTTAACTAAAATCAATTTAGCAAGTGTAGATAAAAAAAAAACATTTACCCTTTTAATAAATTTAATCCTCCATTATAAAAAAAAAATTTTACTTTAATAATTAAGTTTGAATTTCTTACCCCCCTTCTTGTTACATGTTTAATTAATTTTTCTTTATCCACGTGTTCTACTGAGACCTAGGTTTTAATTTCCCTAGTCTGGGAAAAAAATTTAAAAGGAAAATTTCTTATTAAACTTTACTTATCACGCCATTCATTTTAAGGCCAACCAGGTCCTAAGGAGGCATAATTTTCTAGGCACTAGGTTTATTCACTTACCAGTTAAAATCGCGACGTGCCCTTCAGGACACACTACATGCTCCAAGAGTGCTACTCACCTCTTTCGGGTTTCTTTGCGCGACATTCCCTTCAGGACACATTACATGCTCCAAGGGTGCTACTCGCCTCTTTCCATTTTCTTTGCACGACGTGCCCTTCAAGACGCACTACATGTTGCAAGGGTGCTACTCATCTCTTACATGAATTTGGTAGACTTCAAATCCCTGGAGTCAATACTCGACCATGTGATCTTGTGGGAGACTAAGGGCCTCTATGGAATAAGTCCCTTGCCTTATTGCGCACCCTTTAGAATCATTGTGAGCGACTATCACAGTCTTCCCTCACGACATCGTGGGTCTCCTCGAACTAGGTAATCATTAACCTACAGTTCGAGCCACAGCGAGAGTGCTAGTAGGCTATGGAAGGGTTGCTACCACACTCCTCCCTCAATGTCTTTGGTTGTCGTATGCGACCCCTCTACTCCAAATGTGAGTCTGGTCGACAAGCTATCATCATCTTGCATCCATAAACGAATCATGTCATCAATAATAATCAATCGTCATAACATCTAATCATATTTAGATATGTCACATCAACAACATTCAAACCCTAATAGTCCACTCCCTGACTCAATCCAGAGTCCAAGGGGTTTCATCGATGTCTCTGCAACCTCAATGTCCAAAGTCCTAGACACTCAGGAAAACCCAGTCAATAACACATGTCTATGTAAATACAACAAAATAACATATTATCAAATCCACAATATCTCATAATCATTATCAAAACAACCAATTGTATAATAACATGGATCACTTGCACGCAAGTGTCCTCAAAGAATATGTTCACTCAGTGTGCGCAAGAGTGGGATGTTACAACTTCTATTAATTTTATATGTGTTGCACATACCAAATGACTATATTGACAACTTATGACATCTGACTAATAGTCTAGAAAGTGAACATGACTATCACTTTGATGCGTTTATTGAAAAAAATATCATTTCAATACGATGGATCCTCTTTCATAGATAAAACCATTATCATCAAAATATTCTAATAACCTCATCTTTTATTATGTGCATCACATCAAATAATATTTTACATTTTCAGTGTTGTCTATAGGTGTAACCACAGAAAATACATCTCCTGCAAATAATTCGATATGTTCCAACAACTAGTTCATGCTAGATTATCACACATGCACGTGTCATTAAACTCATCTACTATATATATAAATTTTATATATCCAACTTACAAGTACATCTACAAGTTGTTTAAATATTTAAACAAAACAAATGCCTTCTCTAACAAGATTAGAAACTCTATCGCCATCAACTGACACTATAGTTTCATTTGATTCCATCTCCTCTGAGCTTGCAAGTGGAATTTTCCATTTTATATTAAGTTTGGCTTGTCTCCAATATTTAACATATTCCTCATTTTTGCTTTCATAAATCTCTATGGATTATGTGTCCTCTATGCAAACTAAACAAAAACAAGGTTCATTTCGTCTATCAAATGAAAACACATTTTGATAGCATTGTGTTTAAACTGAATGCACTTTTCGTGTCCCATGTATTATACTGAATTCATATGGGATTGATATATTTACATCTTAGATTCCAACATACCAAAAAAACCTGCCCAAGACAAGAACTTGTTAACTTGAAATCTATCAAGAAAATGATTGAAGATCATATAAATTTGAACATATGAATAAAAATATCCTGTGTATATGTGTAACACACCTGCACACATCCCTTGACGAATTATTTTCCTAGATTATCACCAGTTTTCACCATTCAACAACTCGATCAACGGATTCAAATTGATTGGCACTAGGCTTCATCTGATACCTTCGAAGTGCTCATTTTACACATGCCCCTGCAACGTCGTGCTCTCTTTTTCCATGGCTAGTCTCAAAAAAATTTCAACAATGTCTAATTTTTTTTTTCTTATCAATATGACACAACCAATAGAATGATCATGAATATTTGAACTCACCCTCACATCCATCTGACCATATCCAATGTCGATCAAATCTGATCCCACATTCTTTCAATGAATCATAAGATTTATCAAAACAATGTTTTACATAATGTGTATCGTGTGCTCGATCATCACTTATATAAGAGATATATTCTTTAATAACATGTTGATTGTCATTGGTTCTTTCTATGTTATTAATACTCCATTGAGAATGTTTATAGAGAACATGGAAAAATATAGTGATTTGATCAGAATGATAATATTCACTCTGTATTTCTTTTTATGCAGCGAAAGTGTAATTCTATGCAAAATCAACTACAGACAAAAATTTCCCTCGTGGAAACACTTCACAAGATTGTTTGAATTGTAGGTCTTTCCATCGAGCTCTATGTGAATGCTTGGTGTATTTATATATTTCTTCCTCAAACTTCTTCAAAAACTCTTTCACACAAATTTTATCTACCTTCAAATCAATCCTTTTGGAAATAACATTTGAAGAATGTGGAGCCGTGCTACTGATATATTCATATTTCTTCTAATTGACTCCTATATTTGAAAATAATTTATGATTCAGATCAACAGGATACTTTGAGTGAAACAATCTTAGATTTCCACAACGATCACATTTCTTGCCACCAACACATTTGTTTTGGTAAAATAATTTATCACCTTCTCTTTCACATAGAATTTCAGATATAAAAACACGGAACGTGTAAGGAGGAGGTGAAATTGGCCGTAAATGTTTACCAAAATCAATAAACATTTCATTGTATAACTCAAATTCCATATGATAATGACAACAACAAGTATCACAAATAGTGATGGGTCTAACAAACCATGGTTTTTGTTGCACAAATGTATTGATGAAAATTTTAACTTCTTTGTGCTTTTCTTTGAACTTATTGAACAATTCTATTTGTGTCCTTGGAAATATATGTTTTGGATGTTCTTCATATTGTTTTCATACTATTCTTCGTCGCAACACATCCCTTGTATGTGGTGAAACATGAGATTTTGTCAACCAACAATTACGGGTCGATTCTTTAACATTTTCTGAAAGTCTATCTTTGTAGGGTTGTCTAGAAATAACTATCCAACAAGCAATTTCATCATTTGCATCTATTTGCAATCAAAAGTTTCGATGTTTGTACAATGTTTTTCTTATGGTTCCCATGTATTTTTCCATGTGTTGTGTTAAGCAATATTTTATATTGCTAGATCAAATAACTGCTATTTGTATCACTCTACGTGCAACACTCACATCTTTTTTTCAATATTTTCCAAATGTGTTTAATACAATAGTTATATTGTCAAAGACATTTTGTTTCACCTTTGTATCTTTTGTCGACTTTTGAATACCCAATAATGATGCAACTTCTTTTAACTTTTTTGGCTTTATTAGAGAGAGTAAAAGTTGAGCTTGTATTGTTATTGATTCATCTTTGAAAAAAGTATTATACATATTCTTAACACAATGTCTTATATAATGCTTAATTCCTTTCTTCCCAAAATTGTCCGTATCAACATTTTCTAATATTTTATCATCAATGTTGATAGATTCTTTTGCATATTTCAATTTAAAGTTTATATTAAAAAAAAAAAAGCAAAAATAAATTCACTAAACTATATACAAGTCTTCATCTTATATTATCTAGATTTATGTACATACCTATAGGTGATTCAACTTCTTCTTCAATTTCAGTTTCAACGACTTCATCGATGTTATGAGGAAAATCTATTTATTTTTTTTGAAAAACATAAAATCTGAATTACAGTCAATTATATTTTAAACAATAATTTAAATAAATGGATTCTATACTTTTAATATAGACAATATGTACATGCATACCTGGTTGGACTTCTTCTTGTTGAAAATATCTATTTACATCATCATCGTTTCTTTCTTAAATATTTTCACGTTCTCGTTTCTTTCTCCAATAATTCTCTTTCCTTTATTCGTTATGGCGAGTTTCATCTCGAGTGTGATCAAATTTTATCTTGCGCAAACTTTTGTTTCCCATGAGTATAGTTATCTATAAAAGTTTTTTTTTAAAATCGACATTTCAGAATACTCTCAGAAAAACTTCATCGTCACAACAATATTAAAAAATAATATCAATAATTTTATGTTCAACAAATCCTTCACCTTGAAAAAATGGTCAAGAAAGCATTCACTTTGAAAAAATGTTCAACAAAGCCTTCATCTTGAAAAAATGTTCAACAAATCCTTCAATATATAAATTGTTATTCCAATAAAAACTTGAACTTCAAAAAAAAAAAAAAAAATTTGCATTCAAAACATGTTAGGAACCAAACATCAATATAGCATAGAAAAACTTCAGGAAAGGTACTCAACGCCTTGAAAAAGAGATAATTTCAGATAATAAGCCTCTTCGAGGGGGCAACCTCCTTTTACC
>SNQJ01S0004997.1:48051-91254 GCA_010110895.2 Picea sitchensis
TTTTTAGAGTTTCTATAGTGATTTTACTCTCTTCTAAACAGATTTTGAGTTTATTGTTTTCATCAAGAAAGTCACTGTCTTCTAAAGCATCCTCAAAAGTATCCTTTTCTTCTCTAGATCTTTTTTCAAATGCTATGAGAAGTCTAAGGTCTTGTTCACATTCTTCCTCACTACCAGATAACCCATCACTATCTTCATTAGTATAGAAACTCTATTTAGACCTAAAATGATTCTTATTCCTTCTTGTTGCTTCCTTCCCCTTTTTATGTGTTTCTTTATAAGGACACTTAGCAGCATAATGACCAACTCTTCCACAATCAAAACATTTGATAGGAAGCTTACCTCTGAACCGTCCTGTCCCAGTTTGAAGTTTCCTTACGAACTTTATCTCATCTTCCTATGAGATATACCCTGATCCTTCTATTATTTGTGCTTCCATTCCTTTTGTAGAATTTCTAAAGACTGCTTATTTGACTTCAGATGGTCCTCCTCTTCTCATTTCATAAGCAGTTAGTATGCCATGTAGTTGTACCACAATAAGATTTTGAAGATCCTGCTTTTCTTCAAGCGTTGATACTTTTGACTCAAATTTTGCAGTTAAAGATCTTAAAAAAATTTCAACCAAAGTAGATTCGGTTATTGTTTCTCCCAGATTTCTCATGCGATTTACAATATCATCAAGACGTAAAAAGAAATTTGTAATGCTTTCCTCACTATTCATTTTAAGATTCTCATATTGAATTCTGAGGGTTTGCAGTTTAGCACTTTTTACCTTTGCATCACCTTCATAACTTAGAATGATCTTGTCCCATATGTCGTTTGCTGTGTTCAGCTGCATGACTTTGACAAATTCCAATTCGGTTAGACTTCCTAACAGAGCATTGACTTCTTTTGCATTTGTTTCGTAGGTTTTTCTTTCTGTTGGATCTGTTGGTACTGCGGATGGATATTGATATCCTCCTTCAACAATAGCCCATACATCTGCTCCCAGAGACTGAAGATAAGATCTCATCCTTGTTTTCCAAAAGATTAAATTGTTTCCATTGAAGAGTGGAGGCCTGATAGATGCCATTCCATCTTGATTGATCATTTTGATTGATCTTCCTTCTAGTGGCTAAGCCTTTTCAGAAGGACCAAGCTCTGATACCAATTGTTGAGAAATACTGAGAGGGGGGGGGTGAATCAGTATTTGAGCAATAATAAATTTCCTCCTTTTCTTTCACTAGAAATTTAGGCTACTTTGTAGAAACCAGTTCTTGTATAGTCTCTAGAAAGCAAGAGTGCATCCAGAGATCTTTCATTATTAATCAGATGTCTATTAAGCATTAATACAGTGCAAAAAAAAGAATAATCCAACGCACATGAGTAAAACACATAAACACCAGTATTTAAGGTGGAAACCCAAATCGGGAGAAAACCACCGCTTCCATTGTCTCTGTCCTCAATGATTATTATTAAGAAAACAATCTACAACAGTGTACTAGTGCAGACTCATACTAGTATGAAGGCTTCTACCTGCAGAAGGCTACAACCTTCTCTCGTTTACCAGCCTTTCCTGGAAGGGAGCTTCAACCCCCTGAAGATAGCACCAGTTTCTACTGGTAGGTTGCTACTATTGAAGGGTTTAACCCTCATACTCACTGTTGACCACGTTTCATTAATTTTCACACTGGATCAGGTAGTTTCATCTAGTGGTTATGATAGCAACTGAAATTATCTCAAGAGTAAACACAGATCTACAGATTGCCAGGCAGTTACAAAAGACACACATTAAACAAGTCAATAAACCTGGAGATGATGCCTCTGCTCTCGTACTTTCTCAACCCACAGCCGAGAACTCTCTGTCAATGTAGATCTGTCGCCCGACTGCCACAAGGAGGTTCCTCTTTCCTCAAATCTTCCATGCGGCCTACACAAATGACCTCACCCACCAGTAGATATCCCTACTGTCAGAAAATGGCCTCCGCATCCTCCAAAAGGACCTCTGCGACCTATCACCATCCTCCTTTTCCTTTATCGAATCAACTTTAGGAAGAGCATCGACCCCTTCTTAAATCGATGGGTCCAGGACCTGTTCAACGCTCATCGGGTCTCATATTTATTGCTCGGGGGAAATCGGGCCCCTTTTTAAATTTTAAATTAAATTTACGTGCGCCCCTTTTTTAAATCAATGGTTCTGATCAATTCTGTATCTGACGATCCAGATTCACTCACGATTTTGCGTTTCGAAAAATCGAGGTTTTTGATGTCAAGTGACTTTGTCATTTCAAAGTCCCAATCCCCGATGCTGATGCACCCTTTTCCACGCGCTAGCCCTGCTGGCTATAGGTCTTGGCCTACATGACCATCTACACATGACCTTGGTCAAACCTCTCATCGGGGTTTCGACGTTTTTGATGTCACCATGCACATGCCTCCGGGATTCACGATCCTCCGATCCCCAATGTGTCCCTACACACGCTGACAGCTGGCCTCCACTCATCGGGGTTTCACTGATTGTGATTTCACAATGCATAAATCACTTGTCACTGGGATTCTCGATTCTCTGATGAGCAAAAAACTCTGATAGCACCCGATCCTTTGCCACCTGTCCTTGCATATGGAAGGTCCCTATTCCTCCATACTCCTTCCACCCGATCCCTGAAATTCTGTATAGAGCTGTGATCAACGGTCCTGGTGCGATCTTGAATTAACGGTTGCGATTGAATCGCAATATCACATTTCGTGATTTCGAGGTTTTTGTTGTCGAGTGAATTGGACATTTCAAATTCCCAAACCCCGATACTCTATTGATGTCACACGTGGTTTGACACGTGTTAAATTCTGCCATGTGTCACTCTAATTTGTGGCTTACATGTGTCTGAAGTGTTGAATCTGTCTGACACTTGTCACTACCTGGTTGTGCCACGTGTCGCTTAGCTGACGTAGTCTGTTGACGTGGGTTGTGTCGATGGTCTAGACCATTTCTGGATCTGACGGTCTAGATTCAATCGCGATTTCGCATATCGCAAAATCGGGGTTTTTGTTTCATTGTGTTCTTTGCATATTGAAATCTCGATCTGCGAAACTTCGACTAGGGCTATGATCAATGGTCCAAATCACTTCTTATCCAACGGCTGTGATTAACTCGTGATTTCGCATATCATGAAATTGGGGTTTTTGTTGCATTGTGTTCTTTGCATATTGAAATCCCGATCCCCGAAACTCCGATGAAGAAAATCAACGGTCCATATCTCATGCTTGCTTTTAACGGCTGTGATCAAATCGTGAAATCGCATATCGCGATTTCGGGGTTTCTGCTGTAATTGTTCACATGACTCGTGAAACTCTGATTACCGATGGCTTATCTTCCTCGCAGCTTCTGCAGATTTGATGATTGTCGGCGATGCTCTGCAGTAATCATACGTGCTCATCCAAAACTCAACCATACACAACCACCATATACTGATTTTATTATATGAAAACTCTTCTTCCTCCTTTGCCATCAATGACAATATTTCCAACATGGTTCTTGCGATCTCCGAGGTTGAAGTCACTAAACTTCAACATTGTGATCTTGTCCTGTTGTACTCTTACCGTACATATCCCCTTCGGGAGGTACATAGTAATGATGGTGTTCTCAAAATATCTTGGCACACTATCATGACTTACCATGCAAACTAGAGGAAGGATATAGTTGGGTAATATAGATGGAATCAAATTCACATTGGCTAGGTTGTCTCTGTGCTTGGTTCTCTTCTCTACTGTCGGTTAGGATGGACCCAATCCACAAGAAGTCAATGGAGAGTCTTGCACTCCTCTCATAAATGACACTTGTATACCTATAGACATTGACATTACTCTTTCGGTCATGAGGTCGATGAGAACTTCCTCGACAATTTTCTCTGAAGCGATGAACTTGTTTGACATACACTCTCAGGGTTGAAAATCTCAGGTTCGAAGAGTAATCTCTCAATGCAATGGGATATATGGGAAAAGTGAGATGATCATTGTGTGAAAATGAACTAATCTGTGGGCTCAAATTCACAATTAGCAAAAAGTGTTCTCGGTGCATGGTGCGACAAGATAAATAGATACTTGTTAACAGATCACTTGCAATGGGTAAGAACCCTTCATTAACTTAGTTCTATCTATTACGACGTAGTCCCAACGGTCTGGTGGTGAGTTGTCTAACCATTAATTCCTTTTTCCCCATTCGGGGCATCATTATAATAGATATATTGTTCCCAACAGTTATATTGCTTCGCCATGGCGAAGTGCCATGTGACATTGTTCTGATATCCTGACGAAGTTTCACTTTTTCAAATTTTCCTTCTGTGAAGTTTCCTTTGGAACCTTCTGTAACTTTTCGATTTTGTCTCTCTTCTTACTTAGCTTTCTAGCCTTTTTCTGAGTGAGTTTCATCTCAGTATTCCTTTTTCCATTCAGATTCTTATCTTCTTTTCACATAGTAACTTCGCACGGTTTGGATTCTTTCCTAGAAATAAGGGGTAATACTTCATCTGTATCTGGAATAGGTACTGCAATATTATGGGAGTCCTCTGGTATTCTTGCAACTTCGACATCCAATTATCTGGGTTCAAATGGCTTCGATATGTTCTCCTATTATTTAATCAAGTGCATGATCTTCCTAGTCATGAAATATTTATCAAGTGCGTGATCTTCCTAGTCATGAAATATTCTTCTGCTCTAAGACTTATTTTTCTTTCCTTCTGGCCTAATCTCTTTCAATCCAAGGTTTTCTGAGAAGCATAGTAAATGGAGTGTTGTCCTCAATAAATTTAACAACTTCAAATTCTTCCTCTGTCAAAGTTCCCTTGGCACTCATAGATATCTGGGTAAGATTTCCACATAGGTTTATCATCTTTCCTTTGAATAGTCCTATTCCTCCCAATGAAGGAATCATAGCAAGCTCCCCTAAAGTTTCCCAAGTTATTTTTGTCATAATATTCACCTGTGTTTCTTCATATAGAACACAATCAATGTTGAAGTCTCATATTCTTGCTTCTACGCATGATTTTTCTTTGAAGATATCTGATAATATGACATGTCGCTGGTCATTCAAGGTTTCTTTTATCTATAGCAATACTTTCTCTAATTATTTATGGGGTTCTATCCTAGTTTTAGTTTCTCGAAATTTCTCATGGTCTTTTTGTCTCATATTCATCCTTTCGATCTTATCAATCACTCTAGGTCAATCTAATAATTCATGGTACATAACATTACAACAAAGGGAACTAGGTCTTTTCTAGGGAATTCCTTAGCAAGATGTCATGGTTTTCTGCAACTGCAGCAAAGGGTTATTCCTCTCTTTCTTTTAAATGCTTCTTAGCCTTTCCTGTACTGCATGCTAGGATCATAGTAGCTAACCTACAACAAATTATTTCTAGGGTCCTGCATCCATTTGTTAGTCCAGACAATCTTTCTATACATAGGTATAACATATTTTTTACTATTCTTATCAGATCTACTTATATCACATCTTCTTTCATCTGTCAGTGCCCTAGTTTTCAAGCTAGGAAAAATCTTATCAAACATGCCTAGATCCATAATTTAGAAACAAAAATTTCCACTAATCTTACTTCTACAGAGCACAAAGCTTCCAGATCTAAAACTTTTCACTATTCTTACCTTTATCAAAGCACAAAGCATTCAGATCTTACCTCTTTTCTTCAAATCAGACTTCTTTTCTTTAGCATAGAGCTTCACAAACTAAGTAGAGTACTGCGCACTAGAGAGATAGATCCACACACAACGATTTCACAATTTCAGGTCAGATCTTTGCACACAACTTCTTCTTTCTCAATTCCTAGCAATCACAGTTTTGGGTCCCAACAATGGAACCATTTGTTGGCACAAGGGCACCCAGTGTTCAACACTACAACAACGCACCAAAAAAACCCTAAATACCGGCCCTTTTGGAAATGCCTGCAAAGAAGATGAAGTCTCACTCGAGGTAGAGGCAGGGGTGGTTGCAGGAATTAGATGTCTGCAACCTTAGTTGGGACACATATATGTGATTCTAACATTTAGTAGAGCACTTAGTAATAAACACTCATCAATATTCAGTTCTTAGTAATAGCACAGACAAACCCTAATTATAGAGCATCACAGTATTCAACCAGATCCACATCTAATAAAAATTATCATAAAAGGAACACACTAGATCTAGAAGATTCAGGCATTAAGCATACTCACATAGGTCAGATCTAACATTCATTCTCCTTATTAAGCACAAAGCAACATCAGTTCTATCTAACATTAATCTATATCATAGAAAGTTGCACATAAACACACCAACACGTCGCAAAAAGGAGAGCAACACAACATATATGTGGTTCACCCCCCCTGGGGTTACGTCCACTAACTCTTCTTCTCTTTTATTATCTTTTGTTAATCAGTTACATGCAGAGAGCCTAAAAAACCGTACTCCGCATAGGACAGGAGATCTACGCACTTCACTAGATCCTCCTTCCCCGAGTTAGGTTCAGCACAAATCCTCCTGCTGATCCCTTAAAATCCCTTGCACTTAGCCTTACCAGTCTTACATAGTATGCACAAAGAACTTACAATCCTTTGATCACATAGATCGATCACTACTATTTTCTACATCGTCTATATTCTATATATATATTACAAAAGTGGGCCTAGGCATGGGTAAACCCATGGGCCGACCTTCGCATACCTGTTACATGATCCCAAAACACAAAAATCCTTAAAAATGGGACAAGATCGCGTGGTCTCCTCTTCGTCTTGCGCTTTGTCTTCAACAGCTTGTCAAAGTCCAAAAAATAGGTCAATCATGACCGAGTATCCTTAAAACTTGGTCAATGGCCAACAGAGCATGTAGTGCGTCCTAAAGGCCACATCATGCAATAAAAATGGAATGAGGCAAGTGGCACCCTTGGAGCACGTAGTGTGTCCTGAAAGGCACGTTGCGCAAGAAAAATGGAATGAGGCGAGTGGCACCCTTGGAGCACGTAGTGCATCCTGAAGGTCACGTCGTGCAAGAGAAACAAAATGAGGCGAGTGGCACCCTTGGAGCACCTAGTGCGTCCTAAAGGGCACGTCACATTGATAAGTAATAAGTGAATAAACCTAGATGGCCTTAGAACGAATAATGTGATAAGAAATATTTAAAAACAATTTCCCTAATAAAATGTTTCTCAACCTAGGAAAATAAAATTTAGGTCTAAGTGATACTTGTGGTAAAAATAATAATAATAATAATAATAATAATAATAATCATTACACATGTGACGAGAAGGGGGTAAGAAATTGAATTAAATTATTAAAATCAAATGATATGGAGGGATTAAAATTTTAAAATGGAATTTATTGTTATTATACATATGCTAATTAAAAATTATTAATTAAAAGGAAAGAGGGGTAAAGGGTAATTTTCTACACTTGCTAATTTGAGTGTTAGATAAAATGAGAAAAGAGGGAAACTTAAAAAGAAATAGGAAACTAAGGGAAAAAGAGGGAAACATAAAGAAAAAGGGAAACATAAGGAAAAAAAAACAGAGTGACTAACTTAGTAAGGATTCTTGCCTTTAAGATCTTTCTAAATTGAACTCAACTAGGAATTTAGTAAGGTCGTAAGTCATTAAAATGTGTAAGGGAATATGGGGACACCTAGGAGTGATTCTAGGAACTCTTTTAGGTGGGTGAGGGAAATAGGAGTAATTGAATAATTAATGAAATTAATTTCTAGTGCAACAAAGGGGATGGGTGACACGTGTACGGGGATGATTTTTCTGAATTAAATTATTGAACGATAAGTTAAATGGGAAATGGGTAAAGAAATAACTTAGAAACTCTATATAAAGGAGGGAGGAGGAGGAGGATGGATCTCTTCCTTTATGCGTAACATCACGCTATAGAATTTTTTATTTGACTGACTTATCTTGTGGGAGTTGGGATACCCAACTCAGTGAGGAGTGGTAGATCAGCCTTGCGTGGCGAGTTAGGAGCTAGTTGTTCTCTAGTTTAGTGTGTGTGGCCCCTTTACGGCTCGGGGGGATAAGGGGGAGGAAGAGTACCTCTATCATTGGCTAGGAGGTACCAGTGAAGTCACATCAGTTGGAAAGCAGGAACTGGAAGGAGCATGTGAGACAACGACTCAGAGATGTCACCTTGGGCTATGGTACACACGCATTTATTTTGAATGGTAGATTAATATTGAACATGCGCTTTCATTTCTTTACTTTTAATTCTGTAAGGAAAGTGTTTTACTTAACATTTTTAATCGAGAACTTAAATTCATCATAGATTTACCCTCATTGCATCGATTGATCTCCTTGGCCACTGATCCTTGATTGCTATGATTGTTCTATTGTTTTATTGATTATTGGAAGAGTTGTTATTTATATTTCATCCTCATCCCTAGATCATCAGTCCACACCTGAGTAGTCGTCCAGGAGTCGAATCAATGGTCATCACTTTGGTGCATAGAGACCTATAGATTCTAATGCCCTGCTTTTTTGTGCGTGGATGATGAGCGAAGGATGTTTTTCCCAACTATATACCCCTGTTGGTTGTTCTTGGTCGACTAATTGTCTTGTGCCTTGTTGTGATTGATTAACTCTGTGATTTATTGCTTTCATGAAGAAATATTACTCTGCCTTGGGCCACAATGGACTGTGTTTTATTATTTTATAGCTCTACGTTTAGAGTGATTTCCCTATGCATTTTAATTTGTTTTAAAGGTGATTTTTTCCCTGTTTTTTTCATACTTTTGGCATGTGTTTTTCCTCTGCAATATATGTTACCATGATGGCAATTTTACTGAGATAAAATTGGTGTGTTAAAACTCAACAAACTTTTTGATGGTAAAACTTAGGTTTTTTTTATGAATTCCAACAAACGTGATGTTAAAATCCATGATTTTTCCCCTTTATTTGACCACGATTTTGTGAAAAAACATAGTAAATTTTGTACCTAGGTGTTGTGTTATTAATGTCAGAGTGTCCACCATCATAAACCACATTGATTCTTCTACTCTGTGTTCTGAATTGTAATTTATACCTGTGTTTCCTTAAACCACGATTTTATTGCCACTTTGCACAATTTCAGATTCATTGTTGGGAACCATGCACAGTTTTTATATACTTGTGTTTTCTCACTATGTATTGTACATACAATAAATTGGACAGCATGCCTTCCTCATCTGTTACACATATTTTACTATGATTTCACATTCATTGAGTGCACAATGACTGCAATTTTGAATAGTTAGGGTAATGTAATTCTTGGATAAAAGACAACACATTTCTCTATAGGTGATTTTCTGCATATTCAACATTTTTTAAAGCAACGAGTATTTCATCTTTGGCTGATTTTTTGTTGAACCCCGAATGCCAACATACCTATTGTTGTTACCCCTGCATTTTCTAACATTCTTTTTCCAGTGGATTATACCTTCAATGACATCATTTTCTTTTTGGATGCATTTAATTTTAATGAATGCAATATTACTTCTGACACCGACTGACAGTTGATTGACTCTTAGGTGATAGCGTTATTTATGTCATGTTTTATTTATTCATTTGATTTCCTGTTAATTTCATCCCAGCCATTTAATTGAGGACACCATGTAATGATCCTCCTAACCAAAACTCTACATCTCTACCAGCATAGAATTTTGATTTGAAGATGGAATCACAACATCTTGTAGAGTGTTGGATGGAATAGTGCACTCATGGAGAGGTTCATGCATCAACGAGAAACTAGAAATACCACTATCTAATACGACTGACATACTACTCCCTGCTTGCCCATGTTGAATTTGATGATTAATATTATTCCTAGTCTCTTGTTGATCATGATGTATTTATGTTGGTAGCCGGAGTGCTCTAGTATTAACAACTCTAATGCCACCTACATCATAGGTAATGAACTTTATGCATTTCTTTTGTCACAATGGTATTACTCAGAGATGAGCATTATGAGAGGAATCCAATGTAACTGAGGGAATTAAATTTGAAGAGATGGGTACTATTTCAATTCAAAAGGTCATTGTTGGTTTAACTCTTTTCCCTTATGGTAAAACTAGTAAGTCATAATAAGTCAAAATCTCTTATGGTAATACTAGTAAGTCATAATAAGTCAAAATCCCTTATGGTAGTACTAGTAAGTTATAATAAGTCAAAATAAAAGGTGTTTTCCAAAATTTTATTTGGAAAAGGAAAACAAGTGAAACTTTTTCACCAAACAAAATAAAGGCATTCTTTAATATTAATGATTATTCGCGTTTTGAATATAGTGTAGTTTTGAATATAGTGTTAAATTATATTATCCTATTTTAAAATTTCATCTACAAATATAACAATTATTAAATATTAAAACTGATATATTGAAATATACTTGTAAAAGGCGATGTGATTTGAAGATGATATTGAAGGACATTTTTCAATCCAAAAAACTACCAGATAAATCTCAAAACACTATGAGTATTGACTTCTTGAATATTTCAAACAAATATCTAAATATTGATATGATATGATATATGTTTCAATGAAACCATTTTTTGTGCCTACCCCGATTAAGAAGAGTACAAACATTAGTAATACTATAAAATACTTTTCACTCTAAACATTCAGAAGGTTTAATTGGACACAACAATTTAGGAAGACGTTCAAAATATCTAGTAATACGAGCCATCATGTATCATGTGGTTTCTCAAATATATCTTAAAATATTTCAGAATTGGAACATCAACTAGAGATACATGTCTTTGTAGAGGCTGCATTTAAGGTACCCTAGTTTGATATCATTACAATTGGTTTGATTGATGACATTTTGATATTGGTGATATATTCATTAAAAGTTATGATTGTTGAAAAGTATGAAACTATGTTGTGATAAAAATGATAATATTTTACTATAAGTATGATTAGATGAGAGAATATAAATTGGATTCCTAATTTTTAGGGAAACTATGTTCCAACGGTACAAATGCAAAATCTTCCTAAAATATTATTTGAATAACTAGTTACAACTTGTTAGTAGTATGATACACCAAGAGAAACTCTTGCACAAACAATCACTGGAAAACAAGTGTTGACACTTGAAAGAACATAACACTAGTTACTTAGGAAAGTTTGTTTTCTCTAAAGATGAGATTCAACATGAAGATCGGTAGCTATATGTGTACAAATGTTACATATTGAGCATACATATATGTGTGCAAAAAAAAAAAAATTGCAATTCTACTTTGCTTGTTGTTGTAACGAAGAGGGGTCCTTACATATGGTATTAGATCAAGTTCAACCTGTGACTTGGGAACACTATGACTTTCGCTGATATGATATTTGATTATAATATTGCTAATTAAGTTGACTTGTATTCGTGAAGGTAATCATGGTTACAGGATTCCGCGGAGGCAGACGACGGTGTGCTAGTGGAGGAGGTACGATGCCTCCAGTAGCATCCATGCCTGAGGGGTCTAACCCCCAAGGAGACAAACATGTAGTCGGGAAGGAGCATATAGCAGTGGCAGGACCACAACATCAGTAGTAGCATCAACCACAACCACATAAGTTTAGTCCTGTTCAGCAGAACAAACCAGGCTTCCAAGTTGGTGGGTTGTCGGCTTCTACTTCAGGTACCAGGAGTACTAGACCAAGGAAGGGGTGTTGGACATGTGGGGAGCCACACTACCAACGTGAATGCCTAATGTAGAGGACTAGATCATTTGGATCAGCTGGACCCACTACCGTGGGAGATTTGGGCAAGGCCCATCGGATTCATGTAGCGGTGAAAAAGTAGCAGTTAGAGCACCAGTCAACTGTGCTCGAGACATAAGGTACCATCATTGACCAAACCCTTAGTATTTTGATAGATATCAGTGATACCGAGAGTTTCATTTATGGTGCAAAGTTAAAAAGGATTAAGGTAAAGGTAGTTGAACAGGATGAGTTTCGCTTTGCATAGATGGCTTCAGGAGCCAAACAGAAGGTTGGAGGAAAGGTTACGGGTTGTACACTTAACCTGGAAGAGTTTGTCACCAAGGCCAACTTGTACATAACGATATTAGGATATTATGACGTTGTGATCGGTATTGATAGGTTGGAATCTCATGAGGCAATACTCAAATGTAAGAAAAAATGGTTGAGCTTGGTCGATGATGAGGGACAGAGACATGTGATTGTAGGTCAAAACCAGGGATATTCCCTGAGGTTTATCTCTTCTTTGCATTTACAAAAGAGCATGCACAAGGGATGTAAGATTTATGGGATCCTTGCATTAAACACAAAGGGAGTAGAGAAAAGTCTAGAACACCTTTCGGTGGTGAGAGAAATTGGAGACGTCTTCCTAGAGGAGTTACCTAGGATGCCTCCAGAGAGGGAATTGGATTTTATCATAGACTTGAAATCCGGGACTGAACCGATAACAAGAAAACCTTATCAGATGTCAGCCTCGAAGTTACAGGTGTTCAGAATGAAAATAAAGGATTTTCTAGACCTGGGACTTATACGTATGAGTGTGTCACCGTGGGTTGCACCTGTTGTATTCATATGAAATAAGGATGGGTCGTGGAGACTCTGCATTGACTACCATCAATTGAACAAGGAAAGGATCAAGAATAAATATCTGTTGCCAAGGATTGATGATCTGTTCGATCAGATGAAGGGTGTGATGGTGTTTTCAAAGATTGATTTGTGATTAGGGTATCACCAGTTATAGATCAAGGAGGATGACATCCCTAAGACAGCCTTTAAGATGATGTTTGGACATTACGAGTTTATTGTTTTACCATTTGGACTGACAAACTTCCGAGGGGTATTTATGAGTTTGATGAATGGAGAGTTCCACGAGTACTTGGACAAGTTCCTCCAAGTATTCATTAATGATATTTTGATTTACTCTCGGATGATGGAGGAGTATGATGAGCACTTGCGCTTGGTACTACAATGTCTATGAGAGCACAAATTGTATGGGAAGTTGTCCAAATGCTTGTTTTATCAATCGAAGGTTGAATACTTACGGCATGTCATCTCCCATGAAGGTATCGCTGTGGATCCAATGAAGGTCGAGGCTATTATGGAATGGCTTGCACCGATGAATGTCTCGAAAGTGCGTAGCTTCATGGGTTTAGCAGGATACTATCAACGGTTCATCGAGGGATTTTCGAGGATAAAAAATCTAATCATGGAATTACAGAAGAAGAATAAGAAGTTTGTTTGGACCAAGAAATGTGCAGAAGAATTCCAGAGGCTCAAGGATCTCTTGACAACGACACTGATACTAAAGGTCCCTGACATGGACGCAGACTTCTTGGTATGCACTGACGCATCCAGGGAAGGCTTAGGAGGAGTCTTGATGCAAGACGGTCGAGTGATCACTTACATATCGAGGAAACTAAGAAGGCATGAGGAGAACTATGCGACACGCGATTTGGAGTTGTTAGCCATTGTATATGCCTTGACGGTTTGGAAACACTACCTTTTTGGACAAAAATGTGAACTAAAAATGGACCACTGTGGACTACAACACATCTTTACACAGTGTGACCTGAACATGTGACAATGACGTTGGTCGAAATTTCTTAGCGAGTACGATTTCAAGATTTCTTACATAAAGGGAACAGTGAACCGAGTGGCAGATGAATTGAGTCAGAGACCTCACATATTTTTGATGTTGCCTCTTCAGACGAATCTACGTGAAATGATTCTAACTTTACAGTGCGACAATGACTGGTACAAAGAGGTCAAGGATTTTATCAGAAAAAACACAATGATGGTACCAAGATTTGAATGATTTAAGTTTGACGATGATAGATTATTGAGGTTTAAAAAATGGATTTACGTACCACCAAATGACAAGTTGAGGAGTTTGATCCTAAACGAGGCTCACAGAGCAGTGTACATGGCCCACCCAGGAGTCATGAAGATGAGGGTGGACCTTAAAGCCTAATTCTTCTGAAAGGGAATGAAGGCAGACATAGTCAACTATGTGGCTATATGTCTAGAATATCAACAGGTAAAGGATGAACATAGACATCTAGCAGGATTACTACAACCACACGCTATTCCCGAATTGAAATGGGCGATTATTTCTATGGAATTCATTGTTGGATTTCCACTGATGGAAAGGAGACACAACTTGATTTCTGTGGTAGTTGACACTCTGACGAAGAGTGCTCACTTTATTCCTATGCGTATGACGTATTAGGCACCTAACATAGCTAGAGTTTTCATCAGTGAGATTGTGAGGCTGCATAGCGTGCCTAAGAGGATTATATCCGATCTAGGATCGATGTTTACTGGATGATTTTGGACTAGTTTGCAAAATGCCTTGGGAACCCAACTTAACTTTAGTACTATGTATCATCTGAAGACTGATGGGAAGACCAAACAAACAAAGAAAATCTTGGAATACATGTTGCGCATGTACGTGATGGACGAACAAAATCATTAGCAAAGAACCATTAAGATGGTGCATTTCGAGTTCCTTTATGGGTGACTGTGTTAGACACCTTTGAGTTAAGATCGTCTTGAGAATAGGGTCCTGATGGGACTAGAAGTGATCCAATAAATGGAAGAACAAATAAAAACAATAAGACAAAGGATCAAAGAAGCACATGATTGAAAGAAGAGTTATGCCGATGTGCACCATGTAGACCGTAGTTACGAAGTTGGAGATCGAGTCTTCTTGTGGGTAAAACTGCATAAGAGTTTGATCAAGTTGGGAAAGGGGGATAAAATCTCTCCTAGGTTCATGGGACCTTTCGATATTGTGGAGAGGAATGGTCCTATGGCATATCGACTAGCCTTTCCTAATTCTTTGAGGCGTATGGATGATTTTTTTCATGTATCTATTTTGAGACATTATATTAGTGATCCTACACATGTTATTGACATGATTTCCTTATAGGTATCGGACGAGTGGGTGTGCACGAATGAGCTGATACACATCCTGGATCATCGCATTCAATAGCTATGACGTTGAACAATAGATCAGGTCAAGGTCTAGTGGGACAACTATAGTCCGCACTCGGTGACCTGGGAGGACGCATAGGATATGCACCAATAGTTTTCATTTTTGTTTGATAGATAGACTCATGACACTGTGATACACATTATTTCAGCACTTATATACTGTGAAACTTTAGGATGAAGTTTAGACCAAGAGGGGGTGTATGTAACATCCTTCTCTTTCCCACACTGATTGAACTTATTCGTTGAGGACACTTTCTTGAAAGTGATCCATAATATTATACTATTGGGAATTTGATTACGATTATGAGGCATTATGGCTATGATGACATGTTATTTTGTTGTATTGATATAGACAGGTGCTATTGACTCGGTTCTCCTAAGTGTGCATGATTTTGGACCTCGAGGATGCAAAGGCATCGATGAAACCCTTGGACTCTGTATCGATTCAGGGAGTGGAATATTGGTGTTTGATTGTTGTATATATGACATATGTGCATCTGATTAGATGTTATGATTATGGATTTTATTTCTGACATGATTCGTTGATGATGCAGGTTGATGATAGCTTGTCAACCAGACTCACATTTGGAGTAGAGGGGTTAGGCATAAATACCAGAGACGTTGAGGAAGAGGTGTGGATAACATCCCTACCACAACCTACTAGCACTCTCATCATGGCACGAACTATAGGTTAACAATTACCTAGTTTGAGAAGATCCACGATGTCATGAGGGCATACTGTGATAGTCTCTCATGATGATTCTAAGGGGCACACAATAAGGCAGGGGCCTTATTTATTAGAGTCCCTTAGTCTCCCACAAGATCACCTAATAGATTATTGACTCCAGGGGTTTTTGATGTCTACCAAGTTAGTCAAGAGGTGAGTGGCACCCTTGGAGCACGTAGTGTATCATGAAGGGAGTGTCATGCAAGAAAAACATATCAGGTGAGTGGCACCCTTGGAGCATGTAGTGCGTCCTGAAGGGCACGTCACATAGGAAAAACATAATGAGGTGAGTGGGACCCTTGGAGCACGTAGTGCGTCCTGAAGGGCATGTCGCACAAGCGAAACAAAAAGAGGAAAGTGGCACCCTTGGAGAACCTAGTGTGTCCTGCAGGGAACGTCACATTGATAACTAATAAGTGAATAAACCTAGATGGCCTTAAAACAAATAATGTGATAAGAAAGATTTAAAAACAATTTCCCTAATAAAATGTTGCCCAGCCTAGGAAAATAAAATCTAGTTCTAAGTGACACTTGTGGTAAAAATAAAATAAAAATATATAATAATAATAATAATAATAATAATAATCATTACACATGTGATGAGTAGGGGGTAAGAAATTCAATTAAATTAATAAAATCAAATAATATGGAGGGATTAAAATTTTAAAAGGGAATTGATTTTTTTTTTTTTTTTGTAAGTTAGATAATTTATTAGATCCTTCTTGAAACAAATACGATCATGTGGTCTTCTATGTCAACAGTGCCCAGCTGGGAAACCACAGTTGGAATGAGTCTGATAAAGAGTGACACTTGTCCAAAAATTAAGTGTGACACTTGTCCAAAACATAGTATTTTCTTGTCATGCAAAAATTCTAGAGCGCCATGCAGGTCGACGGCCTGTCTGAAAGCTAATCTATGCAAGAGAAAAACAATACAAAGCCTCGATAAGCAAAGGTTGTCTATAAATAGGACTGAGATAGACAGGGATAACTTTAAAAAAGAGAAATAAGAAAAACTTAAACATAATAACTCTAAAAACCTGGACCAAATTTTGGGCCTGGGTTTTCTTCATATATCCCTTGTTGTGATCTATAATTGCCTACTGGAGATCTTGGAGAAATGACACCAAATTGCCCACCTTTCTCCATTGCTCTGCATCTCTCTTCTACAAATCCTTGAGGGATTTTTTGATGTCCTCTTCTCCTTTGGTTAATTCACTCATGGAGGCCAATATTTTCTCTCGGTCCGTGCATTTTTCACAAGTAAAATGAGGCTTGGAGAAGGGCAAGGTGGAGGGGGTGGAGGTGGCTTCTTCAGAGTGGCAAGGTGGGGATTCAGGAGGAGGCGGTCGATGAGGTGGGGAGGTGGGAGGAGGTAGTTGATGAGGTGGAGAGGGGGGGGTGAGGTGGAAAACATAGATAATTTCCCATGGCATGAAACCATTCTACCCTACATGCATATGCATTTGAAAGAGGTGACAGGTCTTGGGGAGCATCAAGAACTGGCTCAACAGGAGCAGGTGCTACTATGGGAGCCAGGATAGGTAAGTATTCTTCACGAATTTACTTTGCAACTGCAAGAACAAAGGGGGTATCATGAGCGGTGAGAAGTGCAGGAGTTATGGGAGGATTCACAACGAGGAGAGTGTCAGAGTGGGGCATTTCCTTGATTTTGGCAGTGTACTAGGTGGATCCTCACCTTCGTTTACCTCATAGATGGGGCATAGGGATGGGGGAGGCTATCTCGGGGTGGTGGGCACAGAGCTGAGTGACCAGGGAGCTCCAAATATGGAGAGGGAGAGCTATGAGGTTCAAGGGAGGGATAATTCTCTGAAGCGTAGAGTTTGGGGAGTGATAACAGTGGATGGGAAGGCCTTTGACATGACATGTAGGTCACCAGGCACGTGTGAGGATGTCCATACAAAGTGCACGAAAGGGTGGAGGTCATGGGGATTAAATGTTGAGGTGACAAGATGGAGGGAGGGACTCCGTCATATGCCATCTAGCTGTCAGTCTGGCCAGGTGGCCTCCCCGTGGCTTGTCCACTCATATTTTCATGAAACACCCCATTCGGGGACTGGGAAAGGGAATTGATTTTTATTCTACATATGCTAATCAAAAAATATTAATTTAAAGGAAAGAGGGGTAAAAGGTAATTGTCTACACTTGCTAATTTGAGTTTTAGATAAAAAGGGAAAAGAGGGAAAATTAAAAAGAATTAGGAAACTAAGGGAAAAATGGTGAAACATAAAGAAAAAGGGAAACATAAGGAAAAAAAATAGAGTGACTAACTTAGTAAAGATTCTTGATTTTAAGAACTTTCTAAATTGAACTCAACTAGGAATTTAGTAAGGGTGTAAGTCATTAAAATGTGTAAGGGAATATGGGGACACCTAGGAGTAATTCTAGGAATGCTTTTAGGTGGGTGAGGTAAATAGTAGTAATTAAATAATTAATGAAATTAATTTCTAGTGCAATGAAGTGGATGGGTCACATGTGTACGGGGATGATTTTTCTGAATTAAATTATTGAACGATAAGTTAAATGGGAAATTGGGAAAGAAATCACTTAGAAACTATATATTAAGGAGGGAGAAGGAGGAGGATGGATCTCTTCCTTTATTGGTAACGCTACGATGCAAAATTTTTGACTTGACTGACTTATCTTGTGGGAGTTGGGATACCCATCTTGGTGAGGAGTGGTAGCTTGGCTTTGCGAGGCGACCTAGGAGCTAGTTGTCCTCTGGTTTAGTGTGCGTGTCCCCTTTGCGATTCAGGAGGATAAGGGGGAAGAAGAGTACCCCTAGCATTGGCTGGTAGGTAACGATGAAGTCACATTGTTCGAAAAGTGAGAGCTAGATGGAGCACACAGGACAATGACTCGAAGCTGTCACCTTGGGCTACAGTATGCACACATTTATTTTGAATGGTATATTAATATTAAACATGCGGTTTCATTTATGTACTTTTAATTGTGTAAAGAAATTGTTTTACTTAGCCTTTTTAATTGAGAACTTGAATTCATCATAGCTTTACGCTTGTTGCATCGATTGATCTCCTTGGCGACATATCCTTGATTGCTATGACTGTTCTATTGTTTTATTTATTATTGGAAGAGTTGTGCTTTATCTTTCATCCTCATCCCTAGATCATCAGTCCATGCCTGAGCAGTCAGCTAGGAGTCAAATCGACGGTCGTCACTTCGATGCATAGTGACCTATAGATTCTAATGCCCTTCTTTTCTGTGCATGGATGATGAGTGAATGATGTTTTACCCAACTGTCTGCCCCTGTTGGTTGTTCCTGGTCGAGTGATTGTCTTGTGCCTTGTTGCGATTGATTAACTCTGTGATTTATTTCTTTGATGACGAAATTTTACTCTTCCTTGACAACAGAATTTTATTCTAATACCCTTATTTCTTTTATAGCTCTACATTGACAATGATTTCCCTATGCATTTTAATCTGTTTTAAAGGATAATTTTTCCCTGCATTTTTTATACTCATGGCATGCATTTTTCCTCTGTAATATATGTTACAATGATGGCAATTTTACTCAGTGAAAATTGGTGTGTTAAAACTTAGTGAATGTTTTGATGGTAAAACTCTTTTTTTTTTAATGAAGTCCAGTAAACGTGATGTTAAACTCCGTGATTTCCCCCCTTTTTCTGACCATGATTTTGTGAAAACACACAGTAAATTTCCTGCCTGGGTGTTGTCTTATTAATGTCAAAGCATCCACCATGATAAACCACAATGATTTTTCTACTTTGCATTATAAATTGTAATTTATACCCTCATTTCCTTAAACCACAATGTTATTGCCACTTTGCACAATTTCAAATTCACGGTTAGGCACCATGCATAGTTTTTATATACCTACGTTTTCTCACTACCAATTGTATATACAATAAATTGGACAACGTGCCTTCCTCAGCTGTTACACATTTTTTACTGCAATTTCACATTCATTGAGTGCACTGTGAATACGATTTTGAATAGTTAGGGTAATGTAATTCCTGGATAAAAGAAAGCATGTTTCTCTATAGGTGATTGTCTGCGTATTCAATGTTTGTTAAAGAAACAATTATTTCATCTTTGGCTACATTTTTGTTGAACCCCGAATTCCAGCGAACCCTTTGTTGTTACCCCTGCATTTTCTAACATTCTTTTCCCAGTGGATTGTACCTTTAGTGACAACGTTTTCTTTCTGGATGCATTTAATTTTAATGAATGAAATATTATTTATGATAGCCACTGATAGCTAATTGAATCTTAGGTGACAACATTATTTATGTTGTGTTTTATTTATTCCTCTGATTTCCTCTTAGTTTAATCCCAACCATTTAATTGAGGACTCCATGTAATGATCCTCCTAACCAAAAATCTCCATCTCTACCAGCATAGAATTTTTATTTGAAGATGGAATCACAACATCTTGTAGAGTGTTGGTCGGAATATTGCACTCACGGAGAGGCTCATGCATCAACGAGAAAATGGAAATAGCACTATCTAATACGGTTGACGTACTACTCCTTTCTTGCCCATGTTGAATCTGTTGATTAATATTATTCATAGTCTCTTGTTGATCATCATGTATTTTTTTTGGTAGCTGGTGTGCTCTAGTACTAATGACTCTAATTCTACCTGCAGCATAGGCATCAACTTTTAGTTGTTGCTTTTCTCCCAATGGTATTACTCAGAGATGAGAATTATGAGTGGAATCCAATGTAGCTAAGGGAATTAAATTTGAATAGATGGGTACTATATGAATTTAAAAGGTCATTGTTGGTTTAACTCTTTTCCCTTATGGTAAAACAAGTAAGTCATAAGTCAAAATCTTTTATGGTAATACTAGTAAGTCATAATAAGTCAAAATCCCTTATGGTAATACTAGTAAGTCATAATAAGTCAAAATAAAAGTGTTTTCCAAAATTTCATTTGGAAAAGGAAAACAAGTGAAACATTTTCACCAAACAAAATAAAGGCATGCTTTAATATTAATGATTATTCCCGTTTTGAAGATATTGTTAAATTATATTATCCTATTTTAAAATTTCATCTACAAATATAACAATTATTAAATATTAAAACTGATATATTGAAATATAATTGTAAAAGAGGTTGTGATTTGAAGATGATATTGAAGGACATTTTTCAATCCAAAAAACTACTAGATAAATCTCAAAACACTATGAGTATTGGCTTATTGAATATTTCAAACAAATATCTAATTATTGATATGATATGATCTATGTTTCAATGAAATCATTTTTGGTGCCTACCCCAGTTAAGAAGAGTACAAACATTAGTAATACTATAAAATACTTTTCACTCTAAACATTCAAAAGTTTTAATTGGACACAACAATTTAGGAAGACTTTCAAAATATCTAGTAATATGATCCATCATGTATCATATGGTTTCTCAAATATATCTTAAAATATTTCACAATTGGAACATCAACTAGACATACATGTCCGTGTAGGGGCTGCATTTAAGGTACTCTAGTTTGATATCATTACACATGGTTTTATTGATGCAATTTTGATATTGGTGATATATTCATTAAACATTATGATTGTTGAAAAGTATAAAACCATGTTGTGATAAAAATGATAATATTTTACTATAAGTATGATTAGTCGAGACAACATAAATTGGATTAATAATTTTTAGGGAAACTATGTTCTAACGGTACAAATGAAAAATATTCCTAAAATGTTATTTGAATAACTAGTTACAACTTGTTACTAGTATGATACACCAAGAGAAACTCTTGCTCAAACAATCACTGGAAAACAGGTGTTGACACTTGAAAGAACACAATACCACTTAGGAAAGTTTTTTTTCTCTAAATATGAGATTCAACATGAAGATCGGTAGCTATATGTGTACAAATGTTAGATATTGAGCATACATATATGTGTGCAAAAACAAAAATGCACTTCTACTTCGCTTGTTGTTGTAACAAAGAGGGGTCTTTACAATAGAATTTAGAAATATGATATTTATATAGAAATGATGCTATAATGTAAATATGTAGGCCATTTAACAATGATGAATCCAAATGAAAACATCTCTTGAGAATGATTTAAGCATGTCCTCATGATGAAGCCAAATTTTAAGTGAAAAGGAGGCTTACTTCTAGTTGCAAAGTATTTCATTGAAAAGGGTATAATTTGAAGGGTTGGTTCATGAAATGAAATGAACAATGGTTAAAATTTACAATATGTTTGATGCGATGAATACAAATTCAAAATGAATCTATGGAAGCTTGAGAAGCACATAATCTCTACAAAAATGTGTATTCAAATATCCACGCAATATACGTGGAATTGTGTTCTCCCTTATTAAATGTCATGATCAAGGTGAAGATGATGCCATAATCAAAATTTGTAGGAACATAGTAAAACAACATAACTGATAAATAGATAAAAATCTTGGGAAAAATACCTTAATGAATATGGCATGAAATTTGAAAGACAAAGGAAGTAGTATCTTCTGAGATAGGGAGAATTAATGTTTTATCTCTTTACCATTTAAATAATATGAATGATTAAAAACATTATGTAGGTTCTTTGGAATAATTATGGGACAACTCCAAGACAAACCATTTAAAGAGAACTTTCTCCATTTATCATGAAAGTAGTTTAATATCATCATGACTTTATCACCATCTTGGAACTTTCTGCCTAAGTACAAATTTCCTTTCATATGTTTTCATTTACATTTTCATCTATTTAACATGTTATAAATCTCTAAGACGACTTTGTCAACTATTCTAACTATAGAGGATAAACATAGTGAACCTCATCCAAGGTTGATAATCTTTGGAAAATTTTTGTAAATGAAGGAAATGCATTTACCCGAGTGACTAGAATGTGGTGAGGTTATATGTTAAATTAAAGAAGGTCATTCCTTTGATGAGAATTTGGAACTAAAAAGATGAAAAGCATCCAAGGAAAGGTTTTAATTACAAGTTTGGATGGCTTACACTAAGAGATAATAAGTAGATACAAATTCATGTGATGTAGTCATGAAGGATAAGCATAGGTAAAACAAACTATGTGTTCATTGAAATAGTTCAAAGAGTACATAAAATATCAGAGAAAATAAATAAATGAATGCTACAATAACAACAAAACTAAGAGAGAAGAAGTAAAGACAAATTCGTGTGATGTAGTCATGAAGGATAAGCATATGTGAAACAAAGTATGCATAAATTGAAAAATTTGAAAGAGTACATAAAATATAAGAGAAAATAAATAAATGAATGTTACAATAACAACAAAACATAGTAAACATAAAACAAAGATATACACACAATTGTTAGCAATTAATGTCAATTTTCATCATAAATATCACAACTAAATTTTAAACCTACATTTGTTTCGGTTCAAGTGATATCGAGTGAATTAAACCAAGATGTTAAATTATAAATTTCAATAGGCTAAACCTATGAGGTTTCTTTCATTATGGATAACTCCTCACTATGAACTAGGGATACTAATGATTCCTTTGTTCACAACATATGCCTTGGTGATGCCTCAATTCACAACATGTTGAAGTCTAGTAATGAAGGAACCGAGGGAAACTAAAGTTGTAAACAATGTGGTGATTGGTTTTTGAATAGGAGAAAATGGCATTTTAAATGAGGGAAATCACCTCAAAATCCACCTCTTTGTGAAGCAAGGATTTTGGTGATGTTTCAATTCACAACATACTAATGGATCTACATGATTATTAATCAAATTTCTTGATGTTGTTAAACATCAAGTGATTTGTGTATTATTAATTTACAGTATGATATACAAATTTCAATAATGCACTTAGTTGGATCTCTTATTGTAACACTTGAATGAAGTGCATATAAGAGGCCTTGGACTTAATCGATTGTATATTGTGTTTTAAAATTTTATTTTTTTGAGTCTTCAAATAACTTTATTTTTTTATATGATTATGGTTCATTCAAATAATCATATTGCGATATATCCACAACCATATTAACCTCACTAAAAGAATAAAACCAATACATAAATTGCACTTAGACCTTCTACAATCCTTTTTGAAAATACCATTATTTTCATTTGTTATATATATTCATCGATGAACATTTTCAAACACAAACAATATGTCTTCTAGCTTCCTCAAAAGTAATTTTAGTGTTAAAACATTACTTTTCTTTCTCTTATTAACACAACTCAAAATATCTACCTCATTATTATTATTTTGAATTGTTCTATTTGTAAATTTAGAGATATTCAAAAAATACATTCAAGAATGCCAATGAGAAGTTTATCATGTGAACTACTGGGTCTACATAATAGTCAATAAAACTACCTATTATTGTTAAAATTTCATTGGTTTGTGCTTTAATTTGAAAATTCATACACCTTTTAGGAGTAGCTCATTTAGGTGGATATCTCATTCTAACACATTCATGGATGAAAATACAAGGTCTTATATTTAATTAACCCGTTATTGTGTGTTTATGCCTTTGAATAATTTTATTATTTCTAGCATTATGAATCACTCAAATAATCACATTACAAAATATCCACAACAATATCAACCGCCAAAAATGCCATCCTTATACAATCTTATTAAAAAATGCCATTATTTTCATATTTCTCTCATATTTCTCAAGGAATCACATTTTTGTTTTTGTTTCTTATGAGATATTTGGTTCCATATTTCGGTTTGTTATATTATCTCCAAGGTTTTAAATTTTAAAACATATGCACCATGTCTCTTAACCTCATCAAAATTTATTTTGATCTAAACATTATATTTATTGCTCTAGTTAAGAAAACTCCAAATCCCTACCTTATTATGACTTTTTTTTAGTTTTAATTGTTTTATTTTATTTTTTATTTTCCCTCTTAAGACAACTCCAAATTCAACCTTATTATGACTTTTTTTGGTTTGAAATGTTCTATTTTATTTTTTTAATTTAAAGAGATTTGCAAAATATCTCTAAGCATGTAAAGTATAAGTTTATTATATGAATTAACAAATCTTCACAATAGTTTATCAAAGTTCTTATTGTTGTTAAACATTCATTGATTTGTATGTTTATTTTCAAAGTGATTCACACTTTTTAAGGGTAGTACCTTTAGGTGGAGATCTTATTTTAATATTTGAATTAATGGAGAGTTGTTCATGCCACTTTCATTAATACCTAGTCATGTTTATATTGTTGTACATTTTTTTCAATGTGATTATTTGAATGACCTAGATTTTACATTCAAATTTTCAATATTAGTTTGTAATTTCTTATTAAAATTTGGCTTCATCACGAGGAAAAATGAAAACATGTCCTAAGAATGAGTGACATAAAGAATCAAATGTCAAACAAAAAAATGTATGTCAACCAGAAGAATCCATTTATTGGGTGGCCTAAATAAAACCGAAAAAGATATTACAGGACACAAGATACTACTAAGATAAAATTATAATATATTCATGTGTTGCACATGATTTGGTCTTGGTGGAAGATATAGCTTCCCCCGTAACTTTATTCATTCATGATTCGATTTAAAGGAGGGTTTTGAGCAAACATACAAAATCAAGGGGGACACGCAAACAACATTTTGTAGTGGCTGTGAAATTTCAACAATTACATGAAGCGGTGGAAGTGAATGAAATATAAAATAAGGATCAAATTTCAAAAATCACAAGTCATAGAAGAGAACATGCATGAAAGTGAAATCCAAAAACAACAAGATGGCACTACATCGAAATAGGGACTTGCTCCTCAAACACAACTGCCATAGTTTACAATGTTTTTGGCTTGGAGTACGACCTACTTTAAAAATGGCAGACCAAAGGTTGTTGTGCATGCCAATTTGGCTTGCACAACAGCCATAGGGATTCTATGCATGCCAATTTGGCATCCACAAGAACCCTATTTCTGTTGTGCATGCCAATTTGGCATGCACAAGAACCCTATTTCTATTGTGCATGCCAATTTGGCATACACAACAACCCTATGGTTGTTGTGCATGCCAATTTGGCAAACCCTATGGTTGTTGTGCATGTCAAATTGGCATGCATAGAAGCCACAAGGGTGTTGTGCATGCCAAATGTGGCATGCACAATAACAATAGAATGAATCACTATACTTATCATCTATCAACAATGTAAACTTTACAAAATTTCATGATTTAGTTTATTTCCTATCAATAATAGGAAAAATAAAGCATGAGTCTTAGGAAAAAAATAAGGATCAAATTTCAAAAATCATGAGACATAGAAGGGAACATACATGAAAGTGAAAGAAAAGAACAATAAGATGGAATTTCATTGAATTAGGGACTTGCACCTCAAGCACAACGACCATATTTTACAATTTTTTTTGTCTTGGAGTATGACCTAGTATAAAAATGGCATACCAAGGGTTGTTGTCCATGCCAAATTGGCATGCACAGAAGCCACAGGGTTGTTGTGCATGAAAATTTTTTCATGCACAACAACCATAGAATGAAGCACTATAATTATCATCTATCAACCATGCAGAATTTAAAAAATTTCATGATTTAGCTTATTTCCTATCAATAATGGGAAAAAAATGAGTTTTAGGATTAAAAAAACATGAATTTTAGGAAAAAATAAGGATCAAATTTGAAAATCACAAGTCATAGAAGGGAACAAGAATGACAGTGAAATCCAAAAACAACAATATTGCATTGCATTGAATTAGGTACTTGCACCTCAAACAAAACTGCCATATTTAAAAATGTTTTTGGCTTAGAGTACGACCTACTATAAAAATGCCATACCAAGGGTTGTTCTGCATGCCAATTTGGCATGCACATAAACCCTATGGCTATTGTGCATGCCAATTTGGCATGCACAACAACCCTATGGGTACTTTTCATGCCAAATTGGCATGCACAGAAGCCACAGGGCTATTGTGCATGCTAGATTGGCACGCACATAATGAAACACTATACTTATCATCTATCAACAATGTAAACTTTAAAATTTTTCATGATTTAGTTTATTTCCTATCAATGATGGGAAAAATAAAACATGAGTTTTAGTATTTGTTCGACATTATGTCCTTGTGAATCTGGTGTTCACCATTTTTACTAATTATCATAGCCATTATTTACCAAAAAATTTAATGAGTTGAGGTTCTCAATAGCTAGAGAAAATGACGAGCCCCCAAAAATAAACTTTTCTAAAACAAGAATATAATCATATCAGGCAGCATTTTGAAACCCAAACATAAGATCTAAGTATGTTCAATCGTCATGTCAATATCTAGATATTATATCACCATTAAGTGGTGTTGGTCTCAAACTTAACTTAAACTAAAAAAAACTAAGAGGAAATTAACATTTAAATCAAACTTCAAACTAAGAGGAAATTAACATTTAAATCCAAACTTCAAATCTAAGCCATTGTTGAGATAAATCTCTTCATACCTAGAAATAAAAAAAACATTTCTCAAATTTAAAATTTAAAAATTTTAAATAAAATATATCTACAAATTTCAAATAAAATGTACACATACCATTTTAGATAAATAAAACAAATTTTGATTAAAGAAAAAATGACATACCAAAACTGTTGAAGTTTCATCTTCCAACATCCATGTGCTCCTTTTCTACCAATAATGTAAACATCACTGTAACAATAAAAAGAAAAACCAATAACACATATTAACATATACTTTATTAGCAAATATTTTAAAGATATTTAACTTTATTAAATAACAATGAGAAAGAATAACATACCCAAGCAGATCATCAAGATTAACATAACCATGCGAGAAAGAATAACATACCCAACCAGAGTTCCACAGATCTAAGATTATTGATCTCTCTTTATTATACTTTTTTGGCATTTGTTTTAAACCAAACTTGCATCACTTCCAAAATAGTTACTCTTCATATTAAGCCATTCTTTGCATAAATATGTAATTTTCTTTTATAGCCAAATGCTCTTTCAACATTACCTACACAATCTAAACAAAGTAACATCATATCTAGCAAATTTTTAGAGAGAAAAAGTATGTTCTTGGTAACCAATTTTAGTGTTCAGAGTTAGATAATACCCTGAAAATAAATTCACTTGTGTATGAAGAAAGTTCATAAATCTCCATATTAATCTATTCTTCCAACAAAATACTTATCTCCTCTTCTGCAGTTGAATGGGTGTTCTCATATAATCAAGTTCCGTTTCAAATTAAAGGACGCACAAATCTCCATATTAAGCCATTATTCCAAGAAAATACTTATATCTATGAAAGTTCATAAACATCCATATTAAAATCCATTCTTCCAAGAAAATACTTATCTCCTCTTTCTATGGTGGACTATATGTTCTCATATAATCTTTCATGTACATGCATAAAACACAAATCTACACATATACTAAATCATTCTTAAAAAGCCATTTAAATATTTCATATTTCTACATAGGGTGTATTCATATTACATATAATCAAATTCTCTTTGAAATATTCCTTCATCATGATCTAAGCATAAATGAGATCATGCACGTACATAACTTATTTATAAATCTACAAATGTTGGTTTGTGGTTAGTAAGAAATTAGTTAAGAGTTTGAAAATAACCCAAGAAGGAATTCACTTCGTTGTATACAGAAAACAAAAATCTCCATATTACGCCATTGTTGGACAAGAAGGAAAGGAATGAAATCGAAGAAAATTTAGAATCTTCCCCTTTTTTGATGTGGGATAGAGTCTGTTCTCAAATAATCAAATGCTCAAGTTCAAAATTTCCTGCATCATGATCTAAAGTTTAAATATATAAATAAGACCATCAATAAGATCATGTAATCATATTTTTAAATATAGAATAGTTCATATTGAATCATGATGTAATCTTAAATAAGATCAGTATTCATGTGAATTTAGAGTTTTCCCTTTTTCTGATGTGGGATATCTATATTATGTTCTCATATAATCAAATGCTAGATTTCAAAATTATCTCTGCATAATGATCTAAACATAAATAAGATTGAAAGTACCATTTTAAACGATGATAAGATTATATAGGATTTATATATATTTCAAAATGATTGATCGAAGCATTGAAAAGTTATATATACACTAATTGTGTAACATCCCACTCTTGCGCACATTGAGCAAACTTATTCTTTGAGGACAATTGCTTGCAAGAGATACAAATTATTATAACTTTGACCGTTGATTATTATTATGAGGCATTATGGATGTGATTATATGTTATTTTTTTATATTGAATTAAACAGGTTCTATTGACTCAGTTCTCCTGAGTGTGTAGGATTTGGACCTCGAGGATGTTGAGGCATCGATGAAACCCTTGGACTCTGAATCGAGTCAGGGAGTGGACTATTGGGGTTTGATTGTTGTATATATTTGAAATTTTTGCATCTGATTAGATGATATGATTATGGATATTATTTCTGACATGATTCGTTGATGATGCAGGCTGACAATAGCTTTCCAACCAAACTCACATGTGGAGTAGAGGGGTCACGCATGATAACCAAATATGTTAAGGGAGAGGTGTGGACAGCAACCCTGCCGTGACCTACTAGCACTCCTATCATGGCTCGAACTATAGGTTAATGACTACCTAGTCCGAGAAGACCCACGATGTCATGAGGGCAGACTGCGACAGTCGCTCACGATGATTTTAAGGGGCACACATTAAGGCAGGGGCCTTATTCCTTAGAGGCCCTTAGTCCCCCACAAGATCACCTGGTGGAGTATTGACTCCAAGGGTTTTTTATGTTTACCAAGTTAGTCAAGAGGTGAGTAGCACCCTTGGAGCACGTAGTGCATCCTGAAGGGCACATCATGTTGTTAATTAATAAATGAATAAACCTAGATGGCCTTAGAACAAATAACATGATAAGAAAGATTTAAAACAATTTCCCTAATAAAATGTCGCCCAGCCTAGGAAAATAAAGTCTAGGTCTAAGTGATACTTGTGATAAAAAAATGTCTATTTTTATAAAAATAAAAATAAAAATAAATAAATAATAATGATAATTATCATTAATCATGTGACGAGAAGGGGGTAAGTAATTCAATTAATTTATAAAAAAAAATTGGGCGATAAAATTTAAAAAGGGGGAAAAGGGGAAATAATTATTTTATCACTTACACTAATTAAAAATTTATTAATTAAAAAGGAAAAGGGGGAAAAGTTGATTTTCTACACCTGCCAATTTGAGATTTAAATGAAAAGGGAAAGAGGGAAATTTAAAAGAATTAGGAAACTAGGAAAAAGTGGGAAACATAAAAAGAAAGGGGAAACACAAGGAAAAAGAAGAAAGACTAACTTCGTAAGGTATATATTATTTAATAACTTTTTAAATTAAACTCAACTAGTAAATTAGTAAGGTGGTAAGTCATTAAAATGTGTAAGGGAATATGGGGACACCTAGGAGTGATTCTAGGAATTATTTTATGTAGGTGAGGGAAAAAGAAGTAATTAATTAATTAATGAAATTGATTTATGGTGCAATGAAGGGGATGGGTGAAACATGTACGGGGAGGATTTTTATGAATTAAATTATTGAACAATAAATTAAATGGGAATTTGGGAAAGTAAATGACTTATAAACTCTATATAAAGGAGGGAGGAGGAGGAGGATGGATCTCTTTTATTATGCATAACGTTACGCTGCAGAATTTTAGACTTGACTAACTTAGCTTGTGGGATTTGGGATACCCATCTTGGTGAGGAGTGGTAGCTCGTCTTTACAAGGTGAGCTGGGAGCTAGTTGATTCTCTGGTTTAGTGTGTGTTTCCCCTTTGTGGATCAGGGGGCTAAGGGGGAAGAAGAGTATCCCTAGTGTTGGATGGGAGTTACAGGTGAAGTCTCATCGGTCGACAAGTAAGAGCAGCATGGAGCATGCAGGACAATTACTCAGAGCGGGCAACTTGAGCTATGATATGCTTCCTTTATTTATACATGGTAGATTATTATTATACTTTACGCTTTCATTTATGTACTTTTATTGGGTAAAAAAAATGTGGACTTAGCATTTCAATCAAGAACTTAATTTTCCCCGTAAGCCTTAAGCTTGCTATTTGACTTGATTCCCTCAGCTTTCGATCCCAGCATGTTGAGACTATCTTTTGGTTTGTTGATTTTTATGAATATTTTCACTTTTCATCCTCATCCCTAGTTTTTCAGTCCATGCCTGAGAAGTCGGACAGGAGTCGAATCGAAGATCGTCACTTCGATGCACAAAGACCTATAGATTCTAATGCCCTATTTTTCTGTGCGTGGATGATGAGTGAAGGATGTGCTTACCCCTTCTTATCTCTGTGTTGATCTATTCCTTGCCTCAATATATGCATGTTATATCACCTCTGTGTCTTCATCGTTCTTGGCATCTAAAGACTGTGTTTGGTATTCTCTGCATTTTTATATATTTCTGGATGAATTTAAGTCTGTGATTTTGCTCGATAAATCAACTCTGCATTTTTACATGTTGCTGGAAACTTAAATCTGCATTGTGATACCTCCCTGCTACTTAACTCCGTTTTATTTTATTGATGTCATTTATTCTCAGCATTTCAACACAGTCACCCATGAAATTTTTTGTAACTCTACGTTTTTAATTTATTCTTGGAAATTTAAACTATGTGTTTAATGCACTCCCTGGAGAATACACTGTGGGTATTTATTACTTTTAATGGAAATTTTACCCTGCGACTTTACGCTTTCTTTATACTTTTTCTTAGATTGTTAATTTACCCTTCATTATACAACATCTTCTTTTCTGTCGTATGACTGAGATCGAAGCTTCATGACAGAGTTTTTCCTTACTTTATATTGCCATCAACTTCATTATTGTTACCCGAGCATTTTTTTTTTTTTTACATTTAAATGACCGCAGACGGATGCTATCCATGGTTGCCTTAAATCCCAATTTTGTTTCTTTACGCCTATGTTTTAATTATATTCTGAATTTCTGTTAAAGGTTTTCCAGCCCCTCTTTGGCTATCACCGTGATGTATTCAGTAGTGACCGTTATATGGTGAGCAATATAACACAGAGGTTATCTCTACCCTTAGTTGTAGCACAACTATAACAGAACGAATTCCTATGCATTCACTCAGATAATTACTTCAGTAATTTCAAATAGATTGTGGTGCTAGTGGATTTTTGGACAACAATCTCTTAGTGATTGAATTAAACGGAAACAACACTGCAATTTTAAGGATTGTTGACCACATCTCTCATAGCACCAACGATATCATTAAATATATGGATGGCATTTTTAATTGTGATAAGTCCTGCATTTAATATGGAAAAATTATCGGTGTTTTAATCTCAGCGTTTGGTATGATTTCTTTTTTATGAGTTTGTTTATATGGATGCATTCTTAACTTTTATATGACAACAATTTAATAAAAGGATGTGTTTTTAATACCTTTATTGGACTGCGATTTTACCTTTTAACTGCAAACTAATTAAATTAGAAAATGACGCCATCCATTTAATTGGAGAGTTATGTCAAGTGAAATTTATAGTGTTTGATGAGTCTTCATTGAGATATGTAAATGGATAACGAATTTTACCCTTTTGATAGCAAGATATTTCACACCGTTATCATCACACACAACTAAATCACATTTCACCCAAGCATATTGTATTTCGCTTAGCAATATCCTTTTTTCCTTCATTAGTTTATGGACAATGATGTGCACTTTAAATAACAACAATGTCATTCTTAGTTCTATTATATAATATAACATGATGGACAACGTCATAATCTAAACAATTTTTTATTTATTGGGTCAACATCGTATATGTAATGAGACTGTGATTGAATGTTTATGGACAACCTTGTCATTTATTAATTATGCTACAATATGGTTGAAAGACAACATTATAATCTATCAACATTAATGTTGTGTGGGGTTAGACAATGTCTACATTGGAAGACATCGATATCGATGCCTTGGACTAAGGGCCACAATAGACTCAATGACAATGATAGTTTGAAGGACAACAAAATTAGGCTCCTTGCTCATGTTTAAATAGTGAATTTGAAACACCCTTACCCTCACCTTTGAACACACTACACTAGGATTGATGCCTTGTATTGGTATATATTTGTAGACAACATTTTAGACTACATTGATGCAGTGACATTTATTAATAAGAAGAAACCTGGAGGGTGGACAGTGAAATTCAATGGATTCATCAATATCTTTTTAATAGTTTAGCTTTAGATTTATCAAGAGACTTGTTGATAGACTTCTCTTTTGTTAATAGAAAAATATTTTATAGTTAGACTGTGTTATCATTGTTAGACATGGATTATTGATAGACAACAATTTGGATATGTCATTCATCTTGATCTAAGGCTTGTACATTTGCGATATAATTTTTTGTGCAAGGCATTTAATGTGGTGTATGATTGTTGGTAATTAGATTCCCTTGAGTCTTTTGTTTTGTCGTTTTCTTGTTGGGCTTTGGGTTTATTCCTTGTATTTTGACATTTGTTTTGGTCTCCTAGCACGAGGGTGTTAACTTGGGTTAAGGGCCTAGAATTTCTATGTTGCACCATGGTTACGGTCATTCCCATCGCTTGGTGTCGGCGTGACTCTTGATGAGGGGATCAATGCATGCTATGTTAGATAGATGCGAATGATAACCTAGATGGAGTATTGCATTTATCGATGTGGGCATTGTCACTGTAATTGATTTTGGTACTAGATTGTGTAACGCCTCAACACGTTGGTTTTACACGCTGTAGAGGTATCTAGTTATTGTTCATCGAAGTCGTGGTGTTGGGTGGTTGATGTTGTCCTTATCCTGTAGGCATCGTCTTGTTGTGATGGGTGGGTAGTCATTTCTTCCTTTGATTATTGTATGTTATGTCCAACACCTGATATGCTAGTATGTGGAGTCATTGTTTTCTGTTGCTTGATCTGCTTGAGTTGTGTCCTTGTCAAGTTGCACCATTAATTGTTGTTTGTTGTTGTGTTCTTGTCCTGCTTAAGAAAAAAAAAAAAAAAAACATCTTTTGCGTAGCGTCGCGTGTAGTCATAACGACAGGGTTGCTACAAATTGAGTAACCCTTCTATGAATAAGAACTTAATTAAAAAGTTTATCAAACATGAATTTGAAAAAAGTAAAAAAAAATATGCATATTCAACAAAAATAAGATTGAACACTTATATATAATTGGCCCAACACACAAAAAAAAACTAAAACTCACTAATGTGAAATGTGCATACATCGAATTAAGAATCATCATGAATAGACACATTATTCTCAGGCATGTATTCATCCTCATCAATATCAATCGCCTGCACTCTCTTCTCCACATTCTCTTCAAGTAGACTCTCAAGCACTCTCTTCTCCAAATTTCCCTACAACACATTTCAAATTTGGACATTTGAAAATTAAATTTAAATGATTTTAACGCATTAAATTGTAGTTTTAAATTTTGAAACATGTAATACATGTGATGTGCCAACCTAAATATTATTAACCACACAAGATTATGGAATTCCCATACCCTAAGATTCAATAAATTATATATTGTTTAAGACACTTTTCTTTTAAATTAATAATTTAAATGACATTGCAATTTTCATATATAGCTATTTTTGTTTTTCAACATGAAATGATACATGTGAACTCTCACCCTCTTCAAACTTTCCCGATGAGAATTGGGACAAGACTTCCCAATTACTGGGAGACAAAATAGGAATCTGTTTTCACATTAATACAAAAACATAAATTTCATGTGTGTTGATTATTCAACAAGTTCTGAAGATTGGACAACTAAAGTGGATATTTTTAAGCACATAGCTGATTCAACCCTTCCAAATTTAAACTCGATGAACCAAGTCCCTTATTTAGTAGATATTAATTTAATAAATGACCAGACTACAATGAATGACGATAACAATCCAAATATTTATAACGATAGAATGATATCTATCTAGATCTAGAACTACAATAAAACTATCCTCAAATGCATGAAAATTTTACTAATTGTAACACATACCAATCTAGTGTTTGGTTCGTCATTTTGAATTAACTCCTTCAAACCATTACGGAAACATTAAGCCTCATGCCAATCAATTTGAATCCATTGACCAAGTTGTTGATTGGTGAAAACTGGCACTAAACCATGGAAATAATCTGTCAAGGTATGTGTGCAGGTGTGTGTGAGTGTGAAACCATGGAAATAATCATTAAGGTATGTGTGTGTGTGTGTGAGGTGTGTGTATATATATATATATATATATATATATATATATATATATATATATATGTTACACATGTACACATGATATTTTTATTCACGGGCACGTGTTCAAATTGATATGATCATCAATCATTTTCTTGATAGATTTCAAGTTAACAAGTTTTTGTCTTGTGCACATTTTTTTGGTATGTTGGAAACCAAGATGTAAATAGATCAATTCCATATGAATTTTGTATAATACATGGGACATGAAAAGTGCATTCAGTTAAAAAAAAATGCTATCAAAATATGTTTTCATTTGATAGACAAAATGAATCTTGTTTTTTTTCAATTTACATAGAGGACACATAATCCAAAGAGATTTGCAAAAACGAAAATGAGGAATATGTTAAAGCTTGGAGACATATCGAACTTAATATAAAAGAGAAAATTCCACTTGTAAGCTCAGAGGAGATGAAATCAAATAAAACTATAGTGTCAGTTGATGGTGATAGAGTTTTTGATCTTGTTAGAAAAGTTATTTTTAATGTTTAAATATTTAAACAACTTGTAGATGTACTTGTAAGTTGGATATATAAAATTTATATATATAGTAGATGAGTTTAATGACATGTGCACGTGTGATAATCTAACATGAACTACTTGTTGGAACATATCGAATTATTTGCAAGAGATGTCTTTTCTGTGGTAACACCTGTAGACAAAACTGAAAACGTGAAATATTATTTGATGTGATGCACATAACAAAAGATCAGGTTAATAGAAGATTTTGATGATAACGGTTTTATATATGAAGGAGCATCCATCGTATTGAAAGGATATTTTTTTCAAGAAACCCATCAAAATGAGAGTCATGTTCACTTTCCAGACTATCAATCGGATGTCATAAGTTGTCAATATAGTCATTTGGTATGTGTAGTGCACATAAAGTTGATAGAAGTTCAATCAAGAAAAAAAACAAATGTTAGAAAATGGAAAATGTCCAAATCCTTAAATCCCTCATCCATACCTCAGTTGAAGGCATTTTACAATGTCATGCAAAGGTTCAAAAATGGCTAAGGAATTAGGTGGATGAGGATATTTATGGGTGCAAGAAGACATGGATAAAAGGAGGAAACCTTGATGATCCATGTTCCATATTGTGCTTGGAGTATATGAATAAGATATTTATAAATAGAATTTATAAATATGATATTTATATAGAAATGATGTTATAATGTAAATATGTAAGGAAAATTTTAATAATGATAAAGCTAAATGAAAACATCTCTTGGGAATGATTTAAGCATCTCCTCATGATGAAGCCAAATTTTAAGTGAAAAGGAGGCTTATTTCTAGTTGCAAAGTATTTCATTGAAAAGGGTATAAAGTGAAGGGTTGGTTCACGAAATGAAATGAACAATGGTTAAAAATTACGATAATTTTGATGCAATGAATATACATGCAAAATGAATCTATGGAATCTTGAGAAGTACATAAGCTCTACAAGAATGTGTATTTAAATATCCATGCAATATATGTGGAATTGTATTCTCCCTTATTAAATGTCATGATCAAGGTGAAGATGATGGAATAATCAAAATTTGTAGGAACATAGTAAAACAACGTAACTGATAAATAGATAAAAATCTTGGGGAAACTACCTTAATGAATATGGAATGAAATTTGAAAGACAAAGGAATAGTATCTTTTCATATAGGGAGAATTAATGATCGATCTCTTTACCATTTAACTAATATAAATGATTGAAAACATTATGTAGGTTCTTGGGAATAATTATGGGACAACTCAAAGCCAAACCATCTAAAGAGAACTTTCTCCATTTAGCATGAAGGTAGTTTAATATCCCAATGAATTTATCACCAACTTGGAACTGTCTTCCTAAGTACAACTTTCCTTTCATATTTTTTCATTTATATTTTCATATATTTAACATGTTATAAATATCTAAGACGACTTTGTCAACCTATTCTAACTATAGAGGATAAACGTAGTGAACCTCATCCAAGGTTCATAATATTTGGACAAATTTTGTAAATGAAGGAAATGTATTTACCTGAGTGACTAGAATGCAGTGAGTTTATATGCTAAATTGAAAAAGGTCATTCCTTTGATGATAATTTGGAACTAAAAATATGAAAAGCATCCAAGGAAAGTTTTTAAGTACAAGTTTGGATGGCTTACGCTAAGAGATAAGAATTAGATACAAATGCATGTGATGTAGTCATGAAGGATAAGCATAGGTAAAACAAAGTATGCATACATTGAAATGGATCAAAGAGTACATAAAAGATAAGAGAAAAAAAAATGAATGTTACAATAACAACAAAACTAAGAGATAAGAAGTAGAGACAAATTCATATGATGTAGTCATGAAGGATAAGCATAGGTAAAACAAAGTATGGATACATTGAAAATTTTCAAAGAGTACATAGAAGATAATAAAAATAAATAAATGAATGTCACAATAACAACAAAACAAAATAAACATAAAACAAAGATATACACAAAATTGTTAGCAATTAATGTCATTTTTCATCATAAATGTCACAACTAAATTTTAACCTACATTTGTTTTGGTTCAAGTGATATCGAGTGAATTAAAACAAGATGTTAAATTATAAATTTCACTAGGCTAAACCTATGAGGTTTCTTGCATTTTGGATAACTCCTCACTATGAACTAGGGATACTAATGATGCCTTGGTTCACAACATATGCCTTGGTGATGCCCTAATTCACAACATGTTGAAGTCTAGTAATGAAGGAATCGAGGGAAAATAAAATTGTAAAAAATGTGGTGTTTTGTTTTTGAATAGGAGAAAATGGCATTTTAAATGAGGGAAATCACCTCAAAATCCTCCTCTTTGTGGAGAAAGGATTTTGGTGATATTTTGGTTCACAACATACTAATGGATCTACATGATTGTTAATCAAAGTTTTTGTTGTTGTTAAACATAAAATGATTGGTGTATTATTAATTTACAATATGTTATACACATTTCAATAGTGCACTTAGGTGGATCTCTTATTGTATCACTTGAATGAAGTGCATATAAAAGGCCTTGGATTTAATCGATTGTATATTATGTTTTACAAATTTATTTTTTTTGTTTCTTCAAATAACTTTATTCTTTTTATATGATTATGGTTCACTCAAATAATCATATTGTGATATATCCACAACCATATTAACCTCACTAAAAGAATAAAACCAATACATAAATTGCACTTAGACCTTCTACAATCCTTTTTCAAAATACGATTATTTTCATTTGTTATATATCTTCGTCGATGAACATTTTCAAACCCAAACAACATGTCTTCTAGCTTCCTAAAAAGAAATTTTAGTTTTAAAACATTACTTTCCTTTCTCTTATTAAGAAAACTCAAAATATCTACCTCATTATTATTTTTTTGAATTGTTCTATTTGTAAATTCAGAGATATTCAAAAAATATATTCAAGAATGCCAATCATAAGTTTATCATGTGAACTAGTGGATCTACATAATAGTTAATAAAAGTACTTATTATTGTTAAAATTTCATTTCTTTGTTCTTTAATTTGCAAATTCATACACCTTTTAGGAGTAGCTCATTTAGGTGGATATCTCATTCTAACACATTCATGGATGAAGATACAAGGTCTTATATTTAATCAACTTGTTATTGTGTTTTACAACTTCACATTTTTATTCTCTTCAATGATTTTATTCTTTCTAGCATTATGAATCACTCAAATAATCACATTACAAAATATCCACAATGATATCAACCGCCAAAAATAAAAAAACCCATACGTAAATTTCATTTGGTTCCCTTATACAATCTTATTGAAAAATACCATTATTTTCATCCTTCCCTCATATTTCTCAAGGAATCACATTTTTGTTTCTTATGAGATATTTGGTTCCATATTACATAGAAACAAACATTTATTTTGGTTTGTTATATTATCTCCAAGGTTTTAGATTTTAAAACCTATGCACCATGTCTCATAACCTCCTATTTATTTTGATCTAAACATTATATTTATTCCTCTAGTTAAGACAACTCCAAATTCCTACCTTATTATAAAAAAATTTAGTTTGAATTGTTTTATTTTATTTTTTATTTCTCCCGTTAAGACAACTCCAAATTCTACCTTATTATGACTTTTTTTTGGTTTGAATTGTTTTATTTTATTTTTTTACTTTAAAGATATTTACAAAATATCTCTAAGCATGTAAAGTATAAGTTTATTATATGAATTATAAAATCTTCACAATAGTTAATCAAAGTTCTTATTATTGTTAAATATCGATTAATTTGTATGTTTTTATTTTTTGTAAGTGATTTTGAGATTCTATATTAATGAGAAAAATATGGTACAAAAGGGAAAAAGGGGGATCCCCTGATCTGCCAAAAACAAAACCGCATCAGGGTTCCCAAAGTTGTGATGTCTACAAAATCGGGGGGAGGGTTGGGCCGCCACCCTGGGAAACCAACCCAGTCTCCAAAAACATGTTTGAAAAGATATACCATAACATATACATAAAAGACAAAAATGTAGAACAAGGGTGGCTCATACACTGATAAACAAAAATACCAGGGGTTGAGGCTGCGCTAATCCAAGAGGATGGGATGGCTTTCGTCTCCTTGCTTTCTTGCCTCATTCTCCTTCCTCTGCTCCACCGTGCGCGTATTATTGATGTAGGTTGGTGTTCTGTGTCAGTCTGCTGGAGTGATGTCTATGTGGTGGACATAGCATAGGTAGAGGTGGAATTTTCCTACCATTCATTCCATTTTTTCATTTTGGCTCCTCTGGTCCTTTGTTATTCTTCTTGCACTAGTCTCCAGGTTGTTGAGGTGGCTGAGGATTTCTGTGAGCTCCTTCTTGTCACCCCATATCATTGCCCTATTGGTTTCATTCCTATCAGCTCTCATCTTTATTATCAACATTTTTGTGCACTAGGCTTCCTCCACCATTTTGTGGTAGAGGGTTGTTCTAGGTTGTGTGGTCCCTGGGTCCCTTATCTCATTTGCTTCTTGGATGAGTTTCGCCCAGGTTTTCCCCTGGTGCTTGGTGTTGACTTCTCTCTCCCACCTGTCAATGATCGCTTTTCCCTTTGGATCAACCTATGTGAGAAAGGTACCTTTGGCCTCTCTAGCCACCTGCTCCATCCTTGTGATCTTTCAGGCGCTTGTTGGAAGTTCCTCCCACTAGGGGCCCCTCTCACTCTAGGTATTCTTCATTCTTACCATCTCGGTTTGATTGTTATGGTTCATGTCTTGAATTCATCCTCCGCTTCTACTCACCCCTTCCTGGCGTGTAGGATGGCCTCTGTGAATTCTTCTCTCCAGTCTTTGGCTATCCCTGATGTTTCTTTTTTTAAGGAGTTTCCCCGTTTATGGGCTTATCCTTGTAATCATGGGTCTCCCATAAAGGTGTACCTTCTGGTCGTCCCTACGCCAATCCTTTACCTTGCACACTTTACGCCAATCATTCTCCCCCCCCCCGTATTTGTGTGTGGGTGAGGTGTACCCATACCTGCCCATGGGAAATCCTTTTGATCTTCGTCCTTTTCCATCTGCAAATTATCCTTTCTTCTTTCCCATGGACAACCCCTCTACTTATTTCTATTGATAGGACCGTGGTGTCATACCTCCTTTTATGGTGTGACTGGGATCTTCATTGTAACTCTTGTTTAAGTGGTGGCCTATAAGATTCTTCTTGGATCCTACTTTCCCTTCAATTAAATCTATGCCTCTAGCCTTGATGTGGTTGTTCGTACTTTAGATTCTATCATAGTCCTTTGTCACTAGTTGGGTACAGTCTATCCGGAACTGACCATTCAGGATGTTACTCCATATGGAATCTAGTTCTGGTCCTTCTTTATAGATCCCTTTGTTAGTGATTCTATCTTCTAGTCCATTTTTTGACCTTCATACCCAGCAAAACTCCACTATGATCCCTGTCTGCAAATGCTCTTGAATTTTTTGCAGGGAATAAGCCAAGCACCAGTGCCTCTAAATTTTTCCCACTCTAGTGTCATTTTGGAGTTTCCTTATTGTGTTGATGACCAACATGGAATATTCTTCCACTATGACATTGGTCATCCCTTCCCAGTGTAGAATCTCGAGGATGGTCTCCAAGGCTCCAAATTTTGCTGCATTGTTGGTTGAGTTCCCCAGACTCCCAGTGTATAGCCAGATGATTTCTCCTTAACTGTCCCTGATTACTCCTCCCATACCAGTCTGTCCTGGGTTACCTTTCGATGCCCTGTCAAAGTTCATCTTGAGGGATCCCTCTGGTGGAGGTTTCCAGTTGCACTCACCTATTTGTAGTTACGGCAACCATCTTACCTGATTGTGGTTGCATCTATCTTTCAGTTGAAAAGCCTCTAGAATTCAGAGATCCTTGTATGTGATCTGCACTCTTCCTGTTTGGCAGTTACAGATTTGTACCATTTCTCTTATCATGGAGATTATTGTTTCCTTGATATTTCATGTCGTCCATCTTTGGTTACTGAAGATGCGTCGGTTCCGTTCTTTCCATATTGCCCAAATGATCATGTCGGTGATGAGGGTCCAACAGAGATTCACCTCTTCATTTTCGTTGTAGTTCTCTTTCAAGATGTTTATAGTTGTGAATATATCACCTCTGATCCTATTAGACTGTCCAAAGATGCCTTCTGCCCAGTCCCAGACTTTTGTTGTGTAGGTACATTCATCCAGGAGGTGGTTCATTGTTTCCTCCTTTTCATCACATAGGTGACATATGGAAGGACCTATGAATCCTCTCTTCCTTAGGCTTTCCCAAGTTAATATTTAGTTGTGTAGTATTAGGCACTGGAAGATTTTTTTTTTGGCCAATAGGGGTTATTCCAGAGCTTATTCCATTGATGCGTCGAGTCTTCTTGGTCATGGTCCGCTATATAGTGGTAGACTTCTTTGAGATTGAATTCCCCGTCGTCTTTGTGCCCCCATCTTAGCTGGTCATTTATGTTTGTGACTGCAAATTTTCATCTCCCCAATTCCTCCTCCATCTCTTTTACTGTTGTTGCGGTCTAGTCTCTAGTCTGTGGGGTGAGAGTGTTCCAGATTCTCGATTTGTTGTGATCTGTTTCTTGTTTCCAGTAATGGTAGACTTTGGTTTTTCCTTGCACCATCATCTCCTATTGGAGTTCCTCCCAACCCATTTTTTCCATTCTAGGTTCCTGTTGTGAGCCATCCTCCCAGAATCGGGTGGTTCTTCCATTTCTTACTTCCCAAAAGTTGTGTGTCTGGATCCAGGCCTTTTTATGCCAGGATAGGTTCCAGATGGTAGAACCTTCCCTGGTGCTTCTGAAGTGGATTTTTTCCTGGTCGCAAATGTCTAGGGCATACTTTTCCTTTCACAGGTTGACCCATGACGTAGTAGTTTCTTTGACCTAGTGCCACTAGCGTTTCACTCCATAGGCATCATTGGTCACTTGCAGGTCATGTAACCCCATGCCTCCTTTTATTTTTGGTTTACAAACCTTCTCCCAAGCTAGTAGTGCCCATTGTTTCCTTGTTTCCTCTCCTCACCATAGGAAGTCCCTTTGTATGACTCTTATTTTTTGTAGTATCCCCTTGGGGGTTGGGAAAATAGACATCATATAGGATGGGATAGCTTGCAAAACTGACTTGGTTAGGATAAGTCTTACGGCTAGGTTGAGGGATCTGTACATCCAATTTTTTACCCGATCTTGTAGCTTGTTGATTATTCCTTCCCAAGTTGACAGTTTGTAGGCTTTTTCTGTCAAAGGGATGCCCAAGTACTTGGTTGGGAGTGATTTTCATTCAAATCCCAAGATGTTGGCCAAGTTCCTTTGGATTGTGGGGTTGGCATTAAAGAAGAAGATCATAGATTTGGACTAGTTTATATTTGCCCCTGAGGCTCCCCCAAACTCATCTAAGATTTTTTTGTATCATTTTCCTTCCTTGACGGTGGGTATGCCATGAAGTAAGGTGTCATCCACAAACTGTTGGTGTGTGGAAGTAGGGAAATTCTCATAGGGTTTGATACCTTTTATTTCCCTTGTTGCAGTTGCACTTTTTATGCTTCAACTGAGACCTTCCATCATTTGGATGAATAGGAAGGGGGCCATGTAACGACCCCTTCGTTACGTCTATGAATAGCGAAGTTCGATAGGAATTTTTTTTTTCTTTTTAACAAATAAGAAATTAACAACATCACCTAAATCATATCAATTAAAAAAACACATGACATCATAACTAAGGTGACACATGATCAGAATATAAACAAACTCTACAATATCATTGCGGAACGAAATTGCAAACCATAATGCCAACCAATC
>SNQJ01S0004997.1:107491-166669 GCA_010110895.2 Picea sitchensis
TAGCATATCATCAAAACCACACAATATCACTGTAAATGAAAACAACTCAATTAGCCCACTCCCTGACTCAATTCAGAGTCCAAGGGAGTTCCACCGATGCCTCTGCATCATCAAGGTCCGAACCCTGCACACTCAATGAAACTAAGTCAATAGCACCTGTATATAGCAATAGTAAAACATCCTGTCATAAATCATGACGCATCATCATCAAGGTTAAGTGGTTCATCATCCTAAAAATCCAGATCACTTGCGAGCAAGTGTCCTCAAAGAATAAGTTTTGTCAGTGCACCAGAGCGGGATGTCACAGGCCAATGGGTCTCCTTGTTCGATGCCTCTCGTGGGCCAGAAAGGTTTGGTAGGAGCTCCATTTAAAAGTAGTGATTAGCTTGTTGTTGATACTAGGTTCACTATCCACCTGATCTAGTACTGGGTGAAGCCGAAGGCTTCCAGCGTCTTGATCATATAGTGCCAGTTGATTTTGTCATAAGATTTTGCTAGGTATAGTTAGATTATCATTCCCCATCTTCTCTAAAGCTTCAGGGTGTGGATAAGTTCGTGGGCATGGATGATATTGTCCATTCTTTGTCTTCCTTCCATGAAACCTTCCTGTTCTTGTGAAACCAGTGTGGGTAGGAGTGGTTTCAATCTATTTTCTATAACCTTTGATATTATCTTATACACCACATTGCACAGCGCTATAGGTCTGTAGCGATCAAGGGTTTTGGCTTCATTTTCTTTGGGGATAATGGTAATCATTGTAACATTTATTTCTTCTAGAAGGGAGGTTGACCTTATAGAGTCTTCCACTACCCTATATACGTCATGTTTGCCAACTTTTGAGAAGGCCTTAAAGAAATCCACTGTGAAACCATCTAGGCCTGGGGCTTTTCCAATGGGAATTTCCTGGAGTGCTTGGTCAACTTCCTCCTTTGCAATGGGTTTGTTTAGGTTGTTATTTTGTTCTTCAGCTACCAGGCGAAGGATATGTTGGATTATCCTTTGTATGGCCTCTATTCTATCTTGGTTAGATTCTTGGGTTATCCCACGGAAGTGGTTTATCAGAGTTGTTTCGATATCCTTATGTGATTCTCTCTCTATTCCATCCTGGTCCCTAATATTTAGGATTTTTTTATGGGATCTTCTAGCCATGGTTGTTCTATGAAAAAACTTGGTGTTTCATTATCCTTCCTTTAGCCATATGATCCAGGACTTTTATCGCCAGAGAGTTTCTTCTTGATGGCATCACTCTTCCCATTCATGGGTCATCTGGATCTCTTCCTTTTTCCACTCCTCAGTGTAGCCCTCTGAAATGCAGGTTTCCTGGAGTTTTTTCTTTTTTTTCTTCAATGTTGTTCTTCTCTTAGTTTATATTCCCAAAAGTGTCATTGTTCCACTCCTTGAGCCTATATTCGATGTATTTTAGTTTCTTATAGAGTTTGAACATCCTTGTCCCTTGCTATGGTTTCTCCTCATTCCACCTCTGTTTGATTCTTTCCTTGAATGTTGGGTGTTCAATCCATAATTTCTCAAATATGAAAGGTTTGTTCTTTGGTGTGGTCTGGAAGCCTGCTTCCAGTTGCACTGGCCAATGATCAGATCCACCCCAGGGAAGGATGTTGCAGTCTAAGGTTATCCCATGCATAATGATTGACTTTGACACTAGAAATATGTCGAGTCTTGTTGCTACCTAATGTTGTTTCATTCTCTTATTGTTCAAGGTGAACTGGCCATTATTAGTTTTCAGATCTACCATCTCCATTGTGTCTATGAATTTTGAGAATTCCTCTGCATCTCTATCCAATCTTCTTGTACCTCCTTTTTTCTCTGCAGGTGACATGATGATGTTGAATTACCCTGCTAGGATCCATTATAGGTTGATGGATCAGTTTTTACGATATTCTAGGTCTCGTATCATTCCTCTCCTTTCCTCTAACACCTAGGGTCTATACACATTAGTGCATAAAAATACCTATGTGTTCCCAATGAGTTGCATGTGGACCGTAAGGGTATGCCTTGTCGCTTCAGTTACTATTAGGCTTAGTACTTGTGGGTTCCATAGGATGAGGATACCTCCTACCATTTGGTGACCTCCAATAGCCAGCATCTTGTACTTGTGCCATTGTTTTTGAATGATTGTTTCCATTATGTCTATATTACATTTTGTCTCTTGAATAAAATAGAGATCCAATTATTCCTATTTTAGTTTATTTCTAAGGATTCGTTGCTTTCCTGGGTTGTTTAGGCCTCTTATATTCCAAGTTATAACCTTAATTTAAACATGCGGGTGAGATTTGGGGAATATTTTCTTGATCTTACCCGAGTTTATCAATAGCGCTCCAAGCTCCTTTAGGGCTACACTATTTGATTTCCTTCCTTTTTTCCTCTACATCTTCTTGGGTGAGAGTTGTGGTTGTCCCTCGTTGGCTTTGACTACTAGGTGTCCAATCTCCTCATTTGTATGATTTAGGCCTCTAGCTCTAGCTTCCTCCCTTAGGAGGAACATGTACTGAATGTGGTCAAGTTTCTCTATTGGTACACTGTCTACTCCTTGTCTTTTCCATTGCTCCAGTATGTTCATGAGATCTATCCCTCCCCTTTCCACAAGGTCTCTGAGTTCAATATATTCTATGTCTACTTCGCTTAGTGCCATTTCCTCCTCTCCCTCTGCTTCTTTCATCGAGGTGTTTTCATCTCTGATTCCTCCCTCCATCGGGGTTGTGCAAATTCCCTATTCCTTATGGTTACTTGGTTAGTTGGTGGGATCATTTCTTGTTTGTTCTCTGACTTCCTGATCTTTTATCATATCCTTATCATATTATGCCCCTTTATTGGTTTTATCCCATCCTTCTAGTTTATTCTGGACATCTAGGTTATTTCCTACTGGGGCATTACTCTTATTTTTGTTGGCTCCGCCTCTGGGGTTTGGTTTTACAAACCCATCCTCATCCTAGTGTGGTTTGAGGTTTTTTGTTTCCTATTTTTTATTAAGAGGGCATTCCCTAATCATTTGACCATGTTCATGGAATCTTCTACATCTGAAGGGGATCTGTTCATAATAGATGTTTTGGATCCATTCCTCATCCCTGAATTCGAGGCTTATGGCTTATGGGAGTGCTCCTGACACATCCATCTCTATGCATATTCTTGTGTAATATGTATATCTCCCTTTCAAGGTGGCTTTTGCAATCTTCATATATTTCCGTAGTTTGTTTTCTATTGCTTCAAAAGTAGAGGGTAACCAGTAATCTAAAGGTATGGAATAGAATCTCAAACAGACTGAGACCTTTTTGAAGGTCTCTTTTTTTGGGGAGAAATTTTCCTTCCATGGTTGCATGTACAGTCTTGCTGATGCATGGAAGTATGGCCCTCCTTCAAAGACTCTATCTCTATCCTCTAGGTTTATGAATACTGCTATGAAGAAACCTTTGAAGCCCAAATGGAGCTCCACTTCCCCATTTGGTTTCCAGTGATATTTGATCCATTTGCGCAAAGTTCTTTCAGTTGTCCACAATCCCATAAACTTGCAGATTATCACATGCACCTTCATCTAATCCCTGTAGAGTTGCATATGAAGATCCTCCAGTATCACCTTGGGTATCATTGTTGTTTTGGGTTTGCACAGGTTGTGCCCTTCTTCTCGGTTGGTATTCACTGTGTATTGTGTCTCATTCTGGCTTTCTATGGCTTCCTCTTCCATGCACTCACTTTTTCCCTCGTTCCTTTCCTGACCTTTTTATGGGTTTGATCCCAAGGTGCCTGTCATTGGTGCCTTAAAAAATACACCCCTTATCCCTTTCCCTCTATCTACCACTACCTATTTGTATGAGGGGGTTCCCTTACCCCCCCCTTTGGTGCTCATGCTTTCCTCTACTATGGCCGAGACTATCAAAACCCTATCTTGCGGTTGCTCTCAGCCCTTTGTTATTTTTCACTTATTGGAGCTTTGGTCCTTCCATATTGATTTGTATGTTTATTTTCAAAGTTATTCACACTTTTTAAGGGTAGTACCTTTAGGGGGAGATCTTATTTTAATACTTGAATTGATGGAGAGTTGTTCATGCCACTTTCATTAATACCTAGTCAACTGTATATTGTTGTACATTTTTTTCAATGTGATTATTTGAATGACCTAGCTTTTATATTCAAATTTTTAATATTGGTTTGAAATTTCTTATTAAAATTTGGATTCATCATGAGGAAAAATGCAAACATGTATTGAGAATGAGTGACATAAAGAATCAACTATCAGACAAAAAAATGTATTTCAGCCAAAATAATCCATTTATTGGGTGGCCTAAAGAAAAGCGAAAAATATATTATGAGACATAAGATACTACTAAGATAAAGTTATAATATATTCATGTGTTGCACATGATTTGGTATTGGTGGAAGATAGAGCTTCCGCCATAACTATATTCATTCATGATTTAATTTAATTGAGGGTTTTGAAAAATCATACAAAATCAAGGGGGAGAGGCAAGAAACATTTTTCTAGTGGTTGTGAAATTTCAACAATTACAGGAAGGGGTGGAAGTGAATGAAATATAAAAATAAGGATCAAATTTCAAAAATCACAAGTCATAGAATGGAACATTGTAACATCCCTCTCTTGCACGCATTGAGCGAACTTATTCTTTGAGGAAAATTGCTTGCAAGTAATCTAGAATATTATACTATTAGACATTTGATTGTGATTATGAGACGTTATGGATTGATGATGTGTTATTTTTCTGTATTGACATAGACAGGTGCTATTGACTCAGATTTCTTGAGTGTGCATGATTTTCAACCTCGAGGATGCATAGGCATCGATGAAACCCTTCGACTCTGGATCGAGTCAGGGAGTGGACTATTGAGGTTTGATTGTTGTATATATGACATTTGTGCATCTGATTAGATGATATGATTATGGATATTATTTTTGACATGATTTGTTGATGATGTAGGCTGATGATAGCTTGCCGACCAGACTCACATGTGGAGTAGAGGGGTCACGCACGATAACCAAAAATGTTGAGGGAGAGGTGTGGACAGCAGGCCTGCCACAGCCTACTAGCACTCCCTCTGTGGCTTGAACTGTAGGTTAACAATTACCTAGTTAGAGAAGACCCATGATGTCGTGAGGGTATACTGCGAAATTTGCTCACGATGTTTCTAAGGGGCACGCAATAAGGAAGCAACCTTATTCCTTAGATGCCCTTAGTCTCACACAAGATCACCTGACAGAGTATTGACTCCAGGGGTGTTTTATGTCTACCAAGTCAATCAAGAGTCAAGTGGCACCCTTGGAGCATGTAGTGCATCTTGAAGGGCACGTCGCACAAGAAAAATGGAAAGAGGCAAGTGGTACCCTTGAAGCACGTAGTGCGTCTTGAAGGGAACATCGTGCAAGGGAAATAGAATGAGGCAAGTGGCAGCCTTGGAGCACCTAGTGAGTCGTGAAGGGGACTTCACATTGTTAAATAATAAATTAATAAAGCTAGATGGATTTAGAACGAATAAAGTGATAAGAAAGATTTAAAAACAATTTCCCTAATAAAATGTCGCCCAGCCTTGAAAATTAAAATCTAGGTCTAAAGTAATACTTGTGGTAAAAAAATTAAAATAATAATAATCATCATTAATAATGTGATGAAAAGGGGGTAAGAAATTTGATTAAATTTTTAAAATCAAATTATTGAGGGATTTAAAATTTTAAAATGGAAATTATTGTTTTGTTACACATGCTAATTAAAATTTATTAATTAAAAATAAAAAGGGGAAAAAGATAATTTTCTACACTTAATGATTTGAGTTTTAATGATTTGAGTTTTAGATGAAAAGGGAAAGAGGGAAATTTAAAGGAATTAGGAAACTAAGGGAAATATGGGGAAACATAAAGAAAAAGGGAAACATAAGGAAAAAGCAGAATGACCAACTTAGCAAGGAATCTTGCCTTTAACAACTTTCCAAATTAAACTCAACTAGTAAATTAGTATGGGGGTAAGTCATTAAATTGTGTGAGGGAGTATGGGGACACGTAGGAGAGATTCTAGGAATGATTTTAGGTGGGTGAGGGAAACAGGAGTAATTAAATAATTAATGAAATTAATTTATGGTGAAACAAAGGGGATGGGTGACACATGTACAGGGAGGATTTTTCTGAATTAAATTTTTGAACAATAAATTAAATGGGAAATTGAGAAAGAAAATGACTTAGAAACTCTATATAAAGGAGGGAGGAGGAGGATGATCGATCTCTGCTGTTATGCGTAACGTTACACTGTAGAATTTTAGACTTGAATGACTTAGCTTGTGGGAGTTGGGATACCCAGCTCAGTGAGGAGTGGTACCTCGGCCTTGCGAGGTGAGATGGGAGCTAGTTGTTCTCTGGTTTACTGTGCATGGTCACTTTGTGGCTCGGGAGATAAGGGGGAAGAATATTACCCCTAGCGTTTGATGGGAGGTACCGGTGAAATCTCATCGGTTAGTAAGCGGGAGATGAACAGAGCTTGAGGGACAACAACTTGGAGTTCATGACTTGGGCTATGGTACGCTTACTTTAATTCTGCATGGTAGTTTATTATTGACTTTATGCTTTCAATTATGTACTTTTAACTATGTAAAGAAGGTGTTTGACTTATCATTTTAATTGAGAACTTAATTTCCCCATAGCCTTAAGCTCGCTCGTTCACTTGATTCCCTTGGTATTTGATCCTTGATGTTGTGACTATCCTATTGGTTTTAATTGATTTTTATAAAGAGTTTATGCCTGGTCTTCACCCTCATCCCTAGTTCATCATTCCATGCCTGAGCATTTGGCCATGAGATGAATCGACGATCGTCACTTCGGTGCACAACAACCTATTGATTCTAATGCCCTTCTTTTCTTTGTTTGGATGATCAGAAAAGGATGCTTTTGCCCAGCTGTCTACCCCTATTGATTGTTCTTGGATGATTGATGGTTATTGCGCCTTATTGCGATTGAAAACCTTTGTGTGTTGTTCGTCTTCCTTATCTGTGATTTTAATGACAACGCTTCTGTTATTTTGGACTATGTTTATTTTTATTTTCACTGGAAAGACAATAAAATATATTCCTTGAATTACAATGAAAACTTACCTTGAATGTCTACACCTTTTTACTCTCAACAACAACAAATGTTTACTCGAAATTCTTTGTATTTAGTGTGCCTAAATGGTGGTGCCTTATTGTATATATTGGGTACATTTTTACTGCCTTTGTTTTAACTGCAATTCCTCTTAAAAATCACATTCCATTTCATTTTTATATGCATGAAGTCAGTTCAATATCCAGTTCTGATTTTGTTTATATGCCTACATTTTTATTTATTAAATGCTTTTCCTTTCCTTTACTGCTATCATAGTTATTGGCGAATTTATGAAGATAGCATCGTAATGTAAAATACAATAATTTCCTTCTTAACTATACATCGATTATATCACCAATTCAGATAACGAATACCATGGTATTTGATAGTGATTTTCCCCTTGGGTTGACCATGACTTAGAATATATATTTTTAATATATGGACTATGCAAGAAGTGATGTATAATCAAACAGGTAGCGAAAATGTGTGTAAGCACTCATGATTTTTCTGAAAGGTTATGGAGGTTGAGTTTACAGGTTGGCCATGTTTATTTTATAATGTTTAGTATTCTCCCTTGGCTATGGTATAGGAACTTAATTAAATGCTTTTAAAAAAAAATCAATGTGTTTTTTATGATAACACTCCTGATTCCTTATGAAAACCCTCAGCGATTGATGATAGCACTCACAATTCTTTCTGAAACTTACACAGTGATCCACTTCTAAACTTTTGATTGAGTTAGTTATTTACCCAACCATCTTATTTTGGTACTGTCATTGAGATAGCGATTGGTAATACTTCCTCTGAAGGTTTAATAAAATGAGTTTTAAATTTGCATACGATAGCATTCATCTGAGTGATTGAGTTAGAATTTGGTAACATTGGTGGATTTTTTTTTTTTTATTGAGAGAGTTCTCAGATCCATGTTGAATCACCCCCCCTAATTTCCAACAATATCAATTCTTGGTAGAATGCCTTGCACATATTTAAAATACCACAATAACCTAGATAGCGATATTTATTGTATAATTATTTTTATAACCTGCATAACGATATAATGTTTCAGAGAGAGATTGATTTCCAGAAAGATATCATAGTCAGAATGATTTATGATTTATAGCTAATATAGTAGTCGTGTAGAGTGTAATTTCTCTTTTGCATGTAATTAAACTGCCTCGTATTCATCAATGAATACTTACCCACTAGATGCATTCTAAAGGGGCTTACTCAAAACTATTTTTTCCTTCACTTGCTAGAATTTAGGCCAGAATGTATGAAGGAAATTCGCTCAGAAATATATTTTTACCCTTCAATGCTGGACCGCCATAATGTAGACAAAATCTCCTTTTTAAAATCTAGAATGTCGCTCAACATTGAACTCCCTTTTTCTCTTAGCATTGTACATTCGACAACACTTTTAGGTTGTGTTTCCTCCACCGTTATTCACACAGTAAATTCATCCACATTGAATTGCCCAACCTTGTGGTAGAGAATTGAATTCACTGAGATAGTTAATGCTAATTAATATATAATTGAAGCACAACATGTTTATCTAATAGAATAGAGAACATCCACTGAATGGCATTTTTAGACAACATCTTAAACATTATTATTGCTAATATTGTTAGACAACGTGTTATATCTTAATATTTGTCAATGGTGTTATATCAATAGTATTGGATATTGTTATTGTAATGATGTTACATATTGTTAAATTGATTAATCCAAATTAGTTAATTTAGGTAGAAAGTCGATTATTTTAAGTAGATAGCATAGATCAGTAGCTCACTTTATTTAATGGGCAATGGGTAATTGTTAATCAACGCATCTCAATGTTTTTAAGTACCTAATCTAGTTTACCTCTTGATAACTTTTATGACCTTAGTAGTTGGTTAATAGATCGCTCCTTCACACTTAGACATCTTGTTTATCAGATTATAGTGTTGGGGTGTTGGCAAAGTCGTGTAACAGTTGTGCATTTTCTTTTGAGTAACATCATCTGAAGTCTTTTTGACCGGTTTCTTGGGGTGTGGGCGTAGCCTTCTTGTCAGTTGTTTCAGCTCCTAGTACGCTAGATTTTCTTGAGTCCTTGGTCTCGTTCAATTATTTTGTGCTAAGGTTATTGACGCATCTATCACTTGGGGATGGCATGATTCCAGGTGAGTGGATCATGGCGTGCCCTATTGGATAGCGGTGGATGATAACTTAGCTGGAGTTGGTGCCTTCCATGTGAGTGTTGTTGAGCATTGTAAGTTTGGTTTCGGTGCATGGGTTGAATTCCTTCATGCGTTTGGTTTGTGTGCCTTGAGGTTATAGTCATTGGTCATCAAGGTCATTGTGTCAGGAGGGGGATGTTGTCTCTTAGCTTGTAGGCATGGTCTTTTTTTCATAGGGTGTGTAGTCGTTACTCCTTGTTGGTCAACGCATGTTTTGCCTAATTGCTCTTGTGCCAGTGCGTGGAGTCATAGTTGTATGTTTCTTGTTCTGTAGGCGTGATGCTTGCCATCAGATGTGTTGTTTAGTTGTAATTGTTGTTGTTGTCTTGTTTAAACAAAAAAAAAATGCACCTTCTACTTCACTTGTAATCATAACGAAGGGGTCGTTACATATGGTATCAAAGCGGGTTCAACCCAAGACTTGGGAACACTATGGATTTCTTTGTTATGATATTTAATTATAATGTTGCTAATCAAGTCGACTTGTATTCGTGTAGGTAATCATGGTTAGAGGACATCATGGAGGAAAACGACAGGGTGCTAGGGGAGGAGGTGCAATGCCTCTAGTAGCATCCACAACTGAGGGTTCTAAACCCCAGGGAGACGAACGGGTTGTCGAACAGTAGTAGATAGTGGTGGGTGTTGTGGTTGGTTTGATGAGGTCATTTCAGTGCATGTCTGAGGCACTAATCAACCGTTTGGATAGAAATGAGGCCAGGGCATCGACATCCCCTGAGGGTCCACCGTACACTCTGACTGGTACTGGTAACATTCACTGTGAACTCGAGAAGGTCAAATTTATCGAGTTCTTTGGTGCCCCGGATGGTGCAGATGCCGAGGAATGGTTGGAGAATATGGCAATGTGATTTTCACTTCAAGACTATACCTCCAACATGAAGGTCCACATGGCGGTCTTTCGTCTGAAGGGGAGCGCTCTTCTTTGGTGGAAGATGCTCCTGCCACAATTGAACATGAATGTCGAAGACATGTCATGGGAACTATTCGAGGAATGGTTCTGAGAGAATCAGAGGAATTAATTGAGATTCAGCTCAATGAGTTCAACGCCTTACAATAGGGAGGCCATACGGTGCCTGAGTACGAGGCCCATTTTATGGATTTGCTTCGGTATGCTCTACACCTTAATACTGAGAAAATTAAGGTCAACAGGTTCTTGTTTGGCCTTAATGTCAGCATATGTGCAAGGGTTAGAATCGTGATGCCACAAACCTTGCATGATGTCATATAGAAGGCCCTCATGGCATAGGAGGAGATTATCAACGGGAGTTAGAGCGGGACACCAGCGAGGCCGATAGGGCAGGTGTCATCCAGTGCATTGCAGCATCAGACACCAGCCAGACCTATTCCAAGATATCGTGGCTTCCAGAGGGGATCCCCTTTCACTACACCTCAGTGACCAATGCCTCAGTAGCGAGCTCCTTACTAGGGACCCCATCATCAACAACAATGTGGACCGCAACAACAGCAGTATAGGCCTATTCAACAAAATAGACCAAGATTCCAAGGCGGTAGGCCATTAGCTTCTACTTCGGGTACTAGGAGTACTAGACCGAAGAAAGGGTGTTGGACATGTGGGGAGCCACACTACCAACGCGATTGCCCAGTGGATAGGACTAGAGCGTCTGGATCAGTTGGACCCACTACCGTGGGATATTTGGACAAGGCCCATTGAATTCATGCAGCAGTGAATAATCACCAGGAAGATCGCTAGTTGACTATACTCGAGACGTCAGGTACCATCCCTGACCAGAACCTTAGTATTTTGATAGATCCTGGTTCTACCGAGAGTTTCATTTCTGGTGCAATGCTAAAAAGGATTAAGGTAAAGGCAACTGAAGATGATGAGTTTAGCTTTGTAGAGATGGCTTTGGGAGCCATACAGAAGGTTGAAGGAAAGGTTATGGGTTGTACCTTTAACCTGGGAGAGTTTGTCACCAAGGCCAACCTGTACGTCGCGATCTTAGGATATTATTACGTCATGATTCATATGGACTGGTTGGAATCGCATGAGGCGATACTCAACTATAAGACAAAATGATTGAGCTTGGTCGATGATGAGAGACATAGACACGTGATTGTAGGTTGAAACCAGGGAGTTTCCTTGAGGGTCATCTCTTCCTTCCAGCTATGAAAGAGCATGCGCAAGGCATGTAAGCTTTATGCGATCCTTGAGTTAAACAAAAATGGAGTAGCGGAAGGTCTAGAAAACCTTCCAGTGGTGAGAGAGTTTGCATATGTCTTTCCAGAGGACTTAACTTGGATGCCACCAGAGAGGGAATTGGAGTTTACCATAGACCTGAATATGGGGACTGAACCGATAGCAAGAACGCCTTATTGGATGTTGACCCCAGAGTTAAAAAAGTTTAGAATGCAACTGAAGGAGTTGATGGACCTGGGACTTATACGTTTGAGTGTGTCACCATGGGGTGCGCCTGTTATTTTCAAACGAAAGAAGGATGGGTTGTGGAGACTTTGCATTGACTATCATCAATTGAACAAGGCAATGATCAAGAATCAGTATCCATTGCCAAGTATTGATGATCTATTCGATCAGACGAAGGGTGCGACAGTGTTTTCCAAGATCGATTTGTGATCAGGGTATCACTAGTTATGGATCAAGGAGGATGACGTCCCTAAGACCGCATTTAAGATGAGGTTTGGGCATTACGATTTTATTCTTTTAGCATTTGGACTGACAAACACCCCAAGGGTATTTATGATATTGATGAGTGGGATGTTCTATGAGTACTTCGGCAAGTTTGTCCAAGTATTCATTGATGATATTTTGATTTACTCTCGAACGATGGAGGAGCATGACGAGGACCTGCACTTGGTACTACAGTGTTTGCGAGAGCATAAATTGTATGGGAAATTTTTCAAATGATCATTTTATCAGTTGAAGATTCACTACTTAGGGCATGTCATCTCTGACGAAGGTATCATAGTGGATCTAGCAAAGTTTGAGGCTATTATGGAATGGTCTGTGCTGACGAATGTCCTAGAAATGCGTAGCTTCATGGGTTTAGTAGTATACTATCGACAGTTTGTCGAGGGATTTTCAAAGATAGAAAATGAGATCATGGAATTATGGAAGAAGAACAAGAAGTTTGTTTGGACCGAGAAATGTGCGGAATCATTTCGAAGGCTCAAGGAGATATTAACAATGACGCCGATACTAAAGGTCCCTAACATGGAAGCGAAATTCTTGGTATGCACTGACGCATCCAAGGAAGGATTAGGTGGATTCTTGATGCAAGACGGTCGAGTGATGGCCTACATATCGAGGAAACTGAGAAGGAATGAGGAGAAATATGCAACACACGATTTGGAGTTGTTAGCCATTGTATATGCCTTGAAGGTTTGGATGCACTACCTTGTTGGATGAAAATTTGAACTAAAGATGGACCACTCTTGACTACAACACATCTTTACGCAAAGAGACCTGAAAACGCGACAATGACGTTGGTCAAAACTACTTAGCAAGTACAATTTGGAGATTTCTTACATAAAAGGAATAATTAACCAAGTGGTAGATGCATTGAGTCAAAGACCACACATCTTTTCGGTGTTACCTCTTGAGACGAATCTACGTGAAAATATTCTAACTTTCCAACATGACGATGACTGGTACAAAGAGGTCAAGGATTTTATCGGACAAAACAAAATGATGGTACCAAGATATGAAGGATTTACATTTGACGACAATGGATTATTTAGTTTTAAAAATCAGATTTACGTACCACCGAATGACGCGTTGAGGAGTTTAATCCTAAACGAGGCTCATAGAGAAAGTGTACATGGCTCACCCAGGAGTCACGAATATAAGGGCGGACCTTAAACCCTTATTCTTCTGTAAGGGAATGAAGGCAGACATAGTCAAATATGTGGCCACATGTCTAGAATGTCAGCAAGTAAAGGCTAAACATAGAGATCTAGCAGGATTACTACAACCACACGTTATTCCGGAATCGAAATGGGAGGTTATTGCAATGGATTTCATTGTTTGATTTCCACTGACGATAAGGATACATGACTCAATTTTTTTAGTAGTCGACATTCTGACAAAGACTGCTAATTTTATTCCTATTCATATGATGTATCAGGCACCTGACATAGCTAGATTTTTCATCAGTGAGATTTTGAGGCTGCATGGTGTGCTTAAGAGGATTATATCCTATCGAGGATCGATGTTTACTGGACGATTTTGGACTAGTTTCAAACAGGCCTTGGCAACCCAGCTTAAATTTAGTACTGTGTATCACCCAGAGACCGACGGGAAGACCAAATGAATGAACCATACCTTGGAAGACATGTTGTGCATGTACGTGATGGACCAACATAAGCGTTGGGAACAATTCTTTCCACTAGTTTAATTCACTTATAACAACAGTTATAAGTGATGGCCTACATATCGAGGAAACTGAGAAGGCATGAGGAGAAATATGCGACACACGATTTGGAGTTGTTGGCCATTGTATATGCCTTGAAGGTTTGGATGCACTACCTTGTTGGATGAAAATTTGAACTAAAGATGGACCACTCTTGACTACAACACATCTTTACGCAAAGCGACCTGAATGCGTGACAACGACGTTGGTCGAAACTACTTAGCAAGTATGATTTGGAGATTTCTTACATAAAAGGAATAGTGAACCGAGTGGCAGATGCATTGAGTCGAAGACCACACATCTTTTTAGTGTTGCCTCTTAAGACGAATCTACATGAAAATATTCTAACTTTATAGCACAACTATGAATGGTACAAAGAGGTTGAGGATTTTATCGGACAAAACAAAATGATGGTACCAATATTTGAAGGATTTACATTTAACGACGATGGATTATTCATTTTTAAAAATTGGATTTATGTACCACCGAATGATGCATTGAGGAGTTTAATCCTAAACGAGGCTCACAGAGAAGTGTACATGGCTCACCCAGGAGTCATGAATATGAGGGCAGACCTTAAACCCTTATTCTTTTGTAAGGGAATGAAGGCATACATAGTCAAATATGTGGCCAGATGTCTAGAATGTCAGGAAGTAAAGGTTGAACATAGAGATCTAGAAGGATTACTACAACCACACATTATTACAGAATCAAAATGGAAGGTTATTGTGATGGATTTCATTGTTTGATTTCCACTGACGACAAGGAGACATGAATCGATTTTCGTAGTAGTCGACACTCTGATGAAGAGTGCTCATTTTATTCCTGTGCATATGATGTATCAGGCACCTGACATATCTAGATTTTTCATCAATGAGATTGTGAGGCTGCATGGCGTGCTTAAGAGGATTATATCCTATTGAGGATTGATGTTTACTGGACGACTTTGGACTAGTTTCAAAGAGGCCTTGGCAACCCAGCTTAACTTTAGTACCGTGTATCACCTAGAGACTGACGAGAAGACCGAACAAACAAAACATACCTTGGAAGACATGTTGTGCATGTATGTGATGGACCAACATAAGCGTTGGGAACAATTCTTGCCACTAGTATAATTCACTTATAACAACAGTTACCAAAGCACCATTAAGATGGTGCCTTTCGAGTTTCTTAATGGGAGACCATGCCAAATGCCTTTGAGTTGGGATCAGCTTGAGGATAGGGTCCTGGTGGGACCATAAGCGAACCAAGAAATGAAATATCAAATACAAAGAATAAGAAAAATGATCAAAGAAGAACAGTATCGACATAAGATTTATGTCGATCCGCACTGTGTAGACCATAGTTACAAAGTTGGTGATCGAGTCTTCTTATGGGTAAAACCACATAAGAGTTCAATCAAGTTTGGAAAGGGAGCTAAAATATCTCCTAGGTTTATGGGACCTTTCAATATTATGGAGAGGAAGGGGCCTGTGGCCTATCAACTAGCCTTTCCTGATTCTTTGAGGCATATGCACGATGTTTTTCACATATCTATTTTGAGACATTATATTAGTGATCCTACACATGTTATTAACACGAGTTCCTTCCAGGTGTCAGATGAGGGCACCCTCATGGCTTAGCTGATCTGCATCCTTGATCATCGCAATGGACAACTAGAAGATTGAACAGTAGATTAGATCAAGGTCCAGTGGGACAACTATAGTCCACCCTCAACGACCTGGGAGGATGCATATAATATGCACTATTACTTTCCATTTTTTTTTATAGATAGACTTTTGACACTATGATACACATTATTTGGCACTTATATACTTTGAAACTCGAGGACAAATTTTATACCAAGAGAGGGTGTATGTAAGATCCCGCTCTTGTGCGCACTTAGAGAACTTATTCTTTTAGGACACTTGCTTGCAAGTGATCTGGATTATTATACTATTGGACATTTGATTATGATTATGAGATGTTATGGATTGATGAAGTGTTATTTTGTTGTATTGACATAAACAGGTGCTATTGACTTGGATTTCCTGAGTGTGCAGGATTTTGGATCTCGAGGATGCAGAGGCATCGATGAAACCCTTGGAATCCTGATCGAGTCAGGGAGTGGACTATTGGGGTTTGATTGTTGCATATATGAAATTTGTGCATCTGATTAGATGATATGATTATGGGATTATTTCTGACATGATTCGTTGATGATGCAAGTTGACGATAACTTGTTGACCAGACTCACATGTGAAGTAGATAGGTCACACACGATAACTAGAGACGTTGAGGGAGAGGTGTGGGCATAAATCCTCCCAGAGCCTACTATCACTCTCGCCATGGCTTGAACTATAGGTTAACAATTACCTAGTTCGAGGAGACCCACGATGTTGTGAGGGCACACTGTGACAGTCGCTCACGATGATTCCAAAGGGCATGCAATAAGGCAGGGGCCTTATTCCTTAGAGGCCCTTAGTCTCCCATAATATCACCCGACGGATTATTGAATCCATCATTTTTTTATGTCTACCAAGTTAGTCAAGAGGTGAGGTGCACCCTTGGAGCACATACTGCATCTTGAAGGGCACATTGCACAAGAAAAATGGAAAGGGGTGAGTGGCACCCTTGGAGCACATAGTGCATCCTAAAGGGCATGTCGCATTGTTAAATAATAAATGAATAAACCTATATGGCCTTAGAACGAATAACGTGATAATAAAGTTTTAAAAACAATTTCCCTAATAAAAATTTTCCCAGCCTCAAAAATTAAAATCTAGGTCTAAAGTAATGCTTGTGGTAAAATAATAATAATAATAATAATAATAATCATTAATCATGTGACGAAAAGGGGGTAAGAAACTTGATTAAATTATTAAAATAAAATTATTGAGGCATTTAAAATTTTAAAATGGAAATGATTGTTTTGTTGCACATGCTAATTAAAATTTATTAATTAAAAAGAAAAAGGTGAAAAGGATAATTTTCTACACTTACTAATTTGAGTTTTAGATGAAAATAGAAAGAGGGAAATTTAAAAGAATTAGGAAACTAAGGGAAATAGGGGGAAACATAAGTAAAAAGCAGAATGACCAACTTAGCAAGGAATCTTGCCTTTAATAACTTTACAAATTAAACTCAACTAGTAAATTAGTAAGGGGGTAAGTCATTAAATTGTGTGAGGGAATATGGGTACACCTCGGAGCGATTCTAGGAATGCTTTTAGGTGGGTGAGGGAAATAGGAGCAATTAAATAATTAATGAAATTAATTTCTGGTTTAAAAAATGGGATGGGTGACACATGTACGGGGAGGATTTTTCTAAATTAAATTTTTGAACAATAAATTAAATGGCAAATTGGGAATGAAAATGAATTAGAAACTCTAAATAAAGGAGGGAGGAGGAGGATGATGGATCTCTACTATTATGCGTAATGTTACACTACAAAATTTTAGACTTGACTGACTTAGCTTGTGAGAGTTGGAATGCCCAACTTGATGAGGAGTGGTAGCTCGGCCTTGCGAGACGAGCTAGGAGCTAGTTGTTCTCTGGTTTAGTTTGCATGGCCCCTTTGTGGCTCACGGGGATAAGGGGGAAGAAGAGTACCCCTAGCCTTAGATGGGAGGTACCAATGAAGTCTCATCGGTCAGCAAGCGGGAGCTTCACAGAATGCGTGGGACAATAACTCAGAGAAGACAACTTGGGATACAGTACGCTTACTTTAATTTTGCATGGTAGATTATTATTGACTTTACGCTTTCAATTATGTACTTTTAACTGTGTAAAGAAGGTGTTTGACTTATCATTTTAAATGAGAAATTAATTTCCCTATAGCCTTAAGATCGCTACTTGAGTTGATTCCCTTGGCATTCGATCCTTGATACTGCAACTATACTGTTGGTTTTAATTGATTTTTATGAAGGGTTTATGCATGGTCTTTTCCCTTATCCCTAGTTCATTAGTCCACGCTTGGGCAGTTGGCCAGGAGCGAAATCGACGGTCATCACTTCGGTGGACAATGACCTATAGATTCTAATACCCTTCTTTTCTGTGCATGGATGATGAGTGAAGGAGGCTTTTTCCCAGCCATCTACCCCTGTTGATTGTTCTTGGTTGATTGATGTTCTTTGTCCCTTCTTGCGATTGAAAACCTGTGTGTGTTTTTTGTCTTCCTTCTCTGCGATTTTAATGACAATGCTTCTTTTATTTTGGACTGTGTTTATTTTTCTTTTCACTGGAAGGATGGTAAAATATATGCCTTGAATCACAGTGAAAACTTACCTTGAATGTGTGCGCATTTTTATTCTTAACAACAACAAATATTTACTTGAAAGTCTTTGTGTTTAATGTGCCTAAATGGTGTCGCATTGTTGTATATACTGGGTGCATTTTTACTTCCTTCATTTTAACTAAATTTCCACTTAAAAATCTGATTCCATTTCATTTTTATATGCCTGCAGTCAGTTCAACCTCCGATTTTGTTTTCATTTATATGACTGCATTTTTATTTATTAAATGATTTCCCATTTTTTTTACTGCTATCATAGTTATTGGGGAATTTATGAAGATAGCACCGTAATGTAAAATAGAGTAGTTTCCTTCTCACTTATACAATGATTATATCATCAATTTAGATAACGAATAACATGGTATTCGACAATGATTTTCCCCTTGGGTTGACCATGACTTATCATTTATCTTTTTAATCTATGGAAGGTGCGGGAAGTGATGTATAATCAAATGGACAACGGAAATGTATGTTAGCACTCATGATTTTTCTGAAAGGTTTTGGAGGTTGAGTTTATAGGTTTGGCATGTTTATGTTATAATGTATAGTATTCTTCCCTCGCTATTGTATAGAAAGTAAATTAAATTCTTTTAAAAAAAAATCAAAGAGATTTTGATGATAACACTCCCGATTCCTTCTGAAAACCCTCAGGGATTGATGATAGCACTCACGATTCTTTTTGAAAATTACACAACGATCCACTTCTAAACTTCTGATCGAGTCAGCTATTTACCCAACCATCTGATTTTGGTACTATCATTGAGTTAGCGATCAGTAATACTTCCTATGAAGGTTTAATACATTGATTTTTAAGGTTGTGTACAACAGTGTGTGAAAATGTTTGTATGAGTGACTAAGTTATCATTTGGTAACATTGGTGGACTCAGGTTTTTTGATTGAGCGAGTTCCCATATACGTGTTGAATCACCCCCCCCTAATTTCTAGCAATATCAATTGTTGGTTGACCGCCTTGCACATATTTAAAATGCCACAATTACCTGGATAGTGATATTTATTGTATAATTATTTTTATATTCTTCATAACGATATAATGTTTCAGAGAGAGATTGATTTCCAAAAAGATATCATCATCAGAACAATTTATGAGTTATAGCTAATATAGTAGTCGTGTAGAGTGTAATTTCTCCTTTGCATGGAATTAGACCACCTTGTATTCATCAACGAACAATTACCCAATGGATGCGTTCTAAAGGGGCTTACTCAACACTATTTTTTCCTTCACTTGCTATAATTTCGACCAAAATGTATGCAGGAAATTCGCTTGGAAATATATTTTTAGCCTTCAATGCTTGACCACCAGAACGTAGACAAAATCTCCATTTTAAAAGATAGAATTCCACTCAACATTGAAATCCATTTTTGACTCAGCATTGTACACCTGACATCACTTTTAGGCTGTGTTTCCTCCACCGTTATGCACACAGTAAATTCATCCACATTTAATTACCCATCCTTATGGTAGCGAATTGATTGCACTGAGATACTTAATGCTAATTAAAAAATAATTTAAGCACAACGTGTTTATCCAATAGAATAGAGAACATCCACCGAATGGCATTTTTAAACAATGTCTTAAACATTATTATTGCTAATATTGTTAGACAACGTGCTATATCTTAATATTCGTTAATGGTGTTATATTAATAGTGTTAGATATTGTTAATGTAATGTTGTTATATATTGTTAAATTGATTAATCCAGATTAGTTAATTTAGGCAGCAAGTCGATTATTTTTATCAGCTAGCGTAGATCAGTAGCTCACTTAATTTAATGGGCAGTGGGTAATTGTTAATCAGTGCATCTCGATGTTGTTAAGTAACTAATATAGTTTACCTCTTGATAACGTTTATGACCTTAGTAGCTGGTTAATGGATCGCTCCTTTGCACTTAGACATCTTGTTTAACAGATTATGGTATTCGGGTGTTGGCAAAGTCGTGTAAAATTTGCACATTTTATTTAGAGTAACGTCATCTAGAGTCTTGTCGAACGGTTCCTTGGGGTGTCGGCGTACTCTTATTGTTGGTTGTTTTGGCTCCTAGTGTGTTGGATTTTCTTGAGTCCTTTGTCTTGTTTGGTTATGTTGTTCCAAATTTATTGATGCATCTATCACCTGGCGATGGAATGATTACTGAAGAGGGGATCATGGTGCGCCATATTGGATAGCAGTGACTGATAACTTGGCTAGAGTCGGTGCCTTCTATGTGAGTGTTGTTGAGCATTGTAACTTATCTTTTGGCACATGGGTTGAATACCTTCATGTGTTTGGTTCACGTTCCTTGACATTCTAGTCATTGGTCTTCAAGGCCATTGTGTCGGGAGGGGGATGTTGTCCCTTATCTTGTAGGCGTGGTCTTGTTTGCGTCAGGCGGGTAGTCATTTCTCCTTGTTGTTCTACGCATGTTTCACCCAATTTCTCTTGTGCGAGTGTGTGGAGTCATAGTTGTCTGTTACCTATTCTGGGGGTGTCATGCTCGCTGTCAGATGTGTTGTTTAGCTATAATAATTGTTGTCATCCTGTTTAAAAAAAAAAAATTTGCACCTTCTGCTTTTCTTGTAGTCGTAACGAAGGGTTTCTTACATATGGTATCAGAGTGGGTTCAACTCGCCACTTGGGAACACTACAACTTTTATTGTTATGATATTTGATTATAATGTTGCTAATTAAGTTGACCTATATTCGTGTAGGTAATTATGGTCATAGGACGCCATGGAGGCAAATGATGGGGCGCTAAGGAAGGAGGCATGACACCTCCAATAGCATCCATGCTCGAGGGGTCTAAAACCTAGGGAGATGAACAGGTTTTTGTGCAGGAGAAGATAGTGGTGGGTGATTTGGTTGGGCTAATGAGGTATTTTTAGCACATGTATGAGGCATGGATCTACCTCTTGGACAAATATGAGGCCAAGGCACCGACACCCCCAGAGGGTCCACTGCGCACTCCAGCTGGTATTGGTAGCATTCACCGTGAACTCAAGAAGGTCAAATTTCTGAAGTTCTTTGGTGACCTGGACGGTGCATCGACAGAGGCATGGTTGGAGAACATGGTGATGTGCTTTTCACTTCGCGACTATACCTCCAACATGAAAGTCCACATGGTGATATTTCAACTGAAGGGGAATGATCTTCTTTGGTGGAAGACACTCCTACCACAATTGAACATGACTGTCAAAGATGTGTCATGGGAACTGTTCAAGGAATGGTTCCAAGAGAGGTACTTATCAAAGGAATTCATTGATCTTCATCTCAACAAATTCAACACCTTACGATAGGGTGGTCGTACAGTGCTCGAGTACGAGGCTTGTTTTATGGAGTTGGTTTGGTATGATCCTCATCTTAATATCGAGGAACTTAAGGTGAACAGGCTCTTGTTTGGCCTTAATGTCAACATATGTGAAAGGGTTAGGATCCTAATGCCACAAACCTTACATGATGCCATCCAAAAGGCCCTCATAGTAGAGGGGGAACTTATCAGTGGGTGTCAAAGCAGGACTCCAGCGAGGCCGGCAGGGAAGGTGTCATTCGGTGCACTACAGCATCAAACACCAGCCAGACATATGACAGGATATCGTGGCTTCCAGAGGGGATCCACTTTCACTACACCTTGGAAACCAATGCCTCAACAACAGACTCCTTACCAGGGACCCTAACATCATTAGCAACATCGACTGTAGTAGTAGAAGTTTAGGCCTGTTCAATAGAAATGACTAGGATTCCTTTCCTATGGGCCATCGGCTTCTACTTTGGGTATTAGGAGTACTAGAACAAATAAGGGTTGTTGGACATGTGAGGAGCCACACTACTAATGCGACTGCCTAGTGGAGAGGACTAGAGCGTATGGATCAGCCAGACCCACTACTGTGGGAGATTTGGGCAGGGCCCATCGGTTTCATACAATGGTGAATAATCGTCAGGCAAAGAACTAGTCGACTATGATCGAGATGTCAAGTTCCGTATCTGACCAGACCCTTAGTATTTTGAGAGATCTCGATGCTACTGAGAGTTTCATTTCTGGTGTAGTGCTAAAAAGGGTTAAGGTAAATACAGTCGAACAGGATGAGTTTAGCTTTGTAGAGATGGATTTGGGAGCCAAATAGAAGGTTGGAGGAAAGGTTATAGGTTGTACCCTTACCCTGGGAGAGTTTTTCACCAGGGCCAACTTGTACGTCAGGTATGGACTAGTTGGAATCACACGAGGCGATACTCAACTATAAGACAAAACTGTTTAGCTTGGTCGATGATGAATGACAGAGACAAGTGATTGTAGGTTGGAACCAGAGAGTTTCCCTAAGGTTCATCTCTTCCTTGCAGCTACGGAAGAGCATTCACAAGGGGTGTAAGATTTATGCAATCCTTGCATTAAATGGAAAGGGAGTAGCGGAAGGTGTAGAGCACCTTCCAGTGGTGAGAGAGTTTTCATATGTATTTCCAGAGGAGTTACCTTGGATTCTACCGAAGAGGGAATTGGAGTTTACCATGTACCTAAAACTAGGGAATGAACCGATAGTAAGAAATCCTTATCACATGTCGACCCTAGATTTACAAGAGTTCAGAATGCAACTGAAGGAGTTGTTGGACCTCATACTTATACATCCGAGTGTGTCACCATGGGGTGCACTTGTTATTTTCATACGAAAGAAGGATGGGTCATGGAGACTCTGCATTGAATACCATCAATTAAACAAGGCAATGATCAAGAATTAGTATCCATTGTCAAGAATTGATGATCTGTTCAATCAGATGAAGGGTGCGACGGTGTTTTCCAAGATCGATTTGCAATCAACGTATCACCAGTTACGGATCAAGGAGGATGTTATCTCTAACACCGACTTTAAGATGAGTTTTGGGCATTACGAGTTTATTGTTTTACCATTTGCACTAAAAAACGCCCCAAGGGTATTTTTGAGTTTGATGAATGGGGTGTTTTGCGAGTACTTGGAAAAGTTTTTCCAAGTATTCATGGATGATATTTTCATTTACTCTCGGACGATGGAGGAGCATGACGAGCTCCTGTGCTTGGTACTACAGTGTCTACGAGAGAATAAATTATATGGGAAATTGTCCGAATGCTTGTTTTATCAGTCATAGATTCACTACTTATGGAATGTCATCTTGGGCGAAGGTATCGTCGTGGTTCCAACAAAGGTCGAGGCTATTATGGAATGGCCTATGCAGACGAATGTCCTAGAAGTGTGTAGCTTCATGGGTTTAGAAGGATACTATCAATGGTTTTTCAAGGGATTTTCGAAGATAGAAAATACGATCACGAAATTGCAGATGAAGAAACAAAGTTTGTTTGGACCGATAAATGTGCGGAAGAATTTCGGAGGATGAAGGAGTTGTTGACAACGACACCGATACTAAAGGTCCCTGATATGAACATAGAATTCTTGGTATGCACTGACGCATCCAAGGAAGGCTTAGGAGGATTCTTGATGCAAGTTGATTGAGTGATCGCTTACATATTGAGGAAACTTAGAAGGCATGAGGAGAACTATACAACAAATGATTTGGAGTTGTTAGCCATTGAATACACCTTGAAGGTTTGGATACACTACGTTGTTGGACCAAAATTTGAACTAAAGATGGACCATTGTTGACTAGAACACATCTTTACACAAAGCGACCTGAACACGTGACAACAATGTTGGTTGGAACTGCTTAGCGAGTACGATTTCAAAATTTCTTACATAAAAGGAAAAATGAACCAAGTGGTAGATTGATTGAGTCAGAGACCACACATATTTTCGGTGTTGCCTCCTTAGATGAATATACATGAAAATATTCTAACTTTACAACATGACGATGACTGGTACAAAGAGTTCAAGGATTTTATTGGACAAAACACAATGATAGTACCAATATTTGAAGGATTTACATTTTGAAGACGATGGATTATTGAGTTTTAAAAATTGGATTTACATACCACCGAACGACAGGTTGAGGATTTTAATCCTAAATGAGGCACACAGAAAAGTGTACATGGCTCACCCAGGAGTCACGAAGATGAGGGAAGACCTTAAGCCCTTATACTTCTGGAAGGGAATGAAGGCAGGCATAGTCAACTATGTGGCCAAATGTTTATAATGTCAGCAATTAAAGGCTAAACAGAGACATCCAACGGGATTACTACAAACACATGTTATTTCAGAATCGAAATGGGAGGTTATTTCGATGGATTTCATTATTGGATTGCCATTGATGGCAAGGAGACATGACTCAATTTTCATAGTAGTCGACACTCTAACGAAGAGTGCTCATTTTATTCCTGTGCGTATTATTATAACTCTATAATTTATAGGATCAACTAGTGACTAAAAATTGTATCATTTTATTGTTTTGGTTGCCAAATGATTTTTCATTCTCCAAATAATTTGAGAAAAAAGAAAAGAAAAGAAAGAAAAAGAATAAAAGAGGGCATAAAAGAAATTTAAATAAAGCTCCATGCAATAACAATGACTTGGTCCATACAGTTTAAGCATGGCCAAGTCCTTTAAATTAATGTTGATAGGAGTAGTGAATAATCTTGGCTAAACTGTTTAATCTTAGCCAAGAAAATTAGGTTAGCTAGTGAATAAATTTGACCAAACTGCCTAATCTTGGTCAAATAACCCCAGGATAGAGTAATTTCTTAGTCCAATAGTTTAATTTGGGCTAAATGTCATAGGTAATTAGGTTAGAGCATAGGGTAGTTTTCTTTATATCAATAAAACAAGCATGATGATCGATGTTGAACCCTATCTTTGATGTTTGAAAGTTGAATGTTTAACCCCATGGTGATAAAAACAGGGAAAGCTTGGACAAAAACACTTAAAGCGCTTATCCTAAGTTTTCAGATAAAATATGAATTTGCGCTCACAGATTAAATACAATGCATAGATGAACGACTGAANATTGTTGGGGGGGTGTCCAGAATGTTGGTTAAACATTGCGCTCAGATCTACGGTCCAGCGGCAGGCGCACCGATGGACGACTGACGGTATTTTTCGGACCCCCCCGGGGACCGGTCTTCTTTTAACGATGGGGGTGGGGTCCGGAATGGAGTGGTTTTCTGGTGAGCAGCCTTGTCTACGTGGCAGGAATCCATTACTCCATACTCCTGCCACGTACCACTTACCACTTTCTGACATACCCCCCGTCGCCCCATGACATCATTTTCCACTTTTTCCCCTAAAGATCACGTCACACAACTTTGTCAGTCCATTCCCCCTATTCTCCCGTTACAAGTCCCTTCACCATGGTCACCTCCCAATAAACACCCGCCACGTCACCCGATCATAGTCATCATTCATTGTTACCTAGCATCTCATGCTCCAAAAGACCCGTTGGCCATTTATTACTGGCTAACTTATCTGTTAGCTTGTTGATCTGTCCCCCACACCCAACGGGTATCCATTTGCTCAAAACCACTATTTTTGTTCATTCTCCCATTGCTTACTTTTTCCTTATACTAGAGATATTATTCTTGTCTTATCTCTATTCCAGTCAGCCATCCAAAACCACAATCATCCCCACTAACGTTTTGTTTGAATTGCAGGTATTTTCACAAGTGATGGCGCCAAAATCCAAGAAAGTAGAAGCCGAGGAAAATCCTTTCCTCCTGCCTCCTGTTGATCTAGACAAGATCCATTTGGCTGAAAAAGATCATTTAATCACAGACACCAGGTGCAAATTTGACTTCACAGATTTGCATTCATGGGTCAAAGATACTTTCTTAGATCAGAGCGATGAAATTGGGCTCTGGGAATCCAGCCTTCCTTTGTATCTTTTCCCCTAGGTTCACCGTTTCCCTGAATTCACCCTTAAATGCCAGGCTCATTACCTACCCAACCAGAGAACCATAGTATGTTCATCAGGACAAACTATGTTCTTCATTACACCAGAGGCCATTGATCAGATGATGCAGATACCCAGAGATGAATCCATGTCCCCTTTCAATCTCGAAGTCATCACAGACCTGTACCAGAAACTATCATTCCCTCAGAGAGCCCAGATTTTCGAGCTTTTCCTCCCTTAGGCCACCCAGCTCCCCAAGACAAATACCCCATACCCTTCCTCTCTGTTCTCAGAGAAGGGAAACCAAGTCATTTCATCACTCTATGCTTTACTTGGTTATTTTTCCGACAAATGGGTGGATGAACCCATATTGGGTTTTCTGTCCATCTTCTCCACAAAAGAAAGACCCACCACTCAGTTCAACTACAACACTTTCCTGGCAGATAGTATTCATGAGCAGTTCTCAAATTTCACCTCAGAAGGCATGTTCTGGTATTCATCAATACTAGACTGCATGTTCACTTTCTTTCAAGTGAACAGGTTCTCCTTTTTAATGCAGAAAATGGACAAGGACGAGAGACCGCAGGCGGTAACAACTTGGACTTCACTACGCAGATAAAATTCAAAAGAGTTCAGTTTCAAACAATTTATCGAGTAGTTCTACCATCCAGTGGGGAGCATGCTCAGTGGAAGACCTTAACCAAGAATAAATGAGGATATTCAGAGGATTTTACACCTCTCAGACCTTGCAAAAATTGGAGACTGGTATGTTTACCAAAACCACACCGAGATCACAGTATATGGATGTGAGTTAGCTCCATACAAACTACCCAAGTATCTTCCCATGAAGATATTTTCCCTATAGTACATAAGGAAAATGATCAACTCTGATGACATACATTTTGTGTCTCTGAAAAAGAAACAACAACTTAGAATTAAAGGGAAAATAGGGTCTTTCATCTGCAATAGTGGAGGCACTGGGGAGGAAGCAGACAGACTGTTGAAAGAAATGAAGTTTTATGTTAGTTTCATATGGCAGTATGGTCCATGCAGGATAATTTCTGAGATGAGTATTAAAAATAAAAATGTCCCATATGTTCATACACACAAGCCTGAGATAGTGAAGTTCACAAATCAAACAGAATGGGAGATGAATACTCTGGTCAAGATAGAACAGCAGGACCCTTCGGTCATCATATCACAGACTACTAAACTACAAGTTCCCAAGGAGAAAAGACCAAGGAAGGATACTTCACCTTCCATCACCGAAGTCTTGGATGATGATTTCCAATTACACACCAAAAGGCCAAAAACCAGTCATACACATGACACGGTTGGTGAAAAGGTAATCCAAGCCACTGCAACTATGAAAAATGATCGGTCACTTCTTAGCACAAGCAACAAGAAAATCATGTCTACAGTTTTTCCTAAGAAGCCCACGGATACTCCACTAGTCGACCAACTGAGTAAAGTAGGACCAAAGTTGAGTGTTTTTTAGAAGTATTACCTGATCAAAAAGAAAAATCAGAGACTGACCAGCAGTACTTCTGCTCAGTTTTGGAAAAAGACTTCAACGACACAACACAGATTGTTGTCTGTATTCGATACAGAGAAGGGTAGAATTCACATGGCCTTTCTGCAAGCACAGGTGCCGAACCTGAAAGCCATCACTAATTACAAAAGAGCAACATTTGAGTTTCATACTAGAGATGTGCATCCCGCTAATTAGATGGATCTGTACAGGAAAAATGGAGAAATGGTTTTCTCCACATTGGAAAATGATTCTACTGCGGCTGCTAAATTACAGGTATCTCTGAGCAATGTTCAAACACAACTAAAATTGGAAAAGATATCATCCTTTGGAAAGGATAATAGAATTATGACGTTGGAAGAATTGGTCCTCAACATCGGGTATGGCCCCTCGTATGTGAAAGCAGTCAAGGATATGTTAAAAAATAAAAATGTCGATATAGCATCTCTAAGGAAACAATTGAAACTGCCACCAACAGAACATGCACAGGCAAAGGAGATAGTCGAGACAGAAGGGGAAAAGGATGAGATGCTCAAGTTGATCATGGAGCAGAATGCAGAGTTGAAAGAGATGGAATTAGAAATGGAAAGACTATTGAAAGAAAAGGAACAATCAAAGACTATGGAAGTCATTCCATTGATCACAGTTCCACTCACAAGACTAAGAACAACATCTGCAGCAGAATTTCCCTTAGCAACTCCACTGACAGCTCTGGAGAAGATAGTAGAACTGGAAAAATCCATGGAACAGATGAATTTGCAAGAGACAGAGATTAGACAACTTAAAAAGGAGGTTGAGAACCTTCAGGAACTCAAGTCTTCTTACCAAACCAATTAATCCAAGGAGAAACAAACATCAAAAAAACTCAAACAGGAATTGCAACAACTTCAAAAGAAAAAAGTGGCAGGCAAAACACTTGCTGAGGTCAAGGAAAGTGTTTGGATGGATATCACCAAATCCATAAATAAAATATGGCCTATGGTACAAATCATGTTCGAGTAGAATGAACTGGTGCAAAGAAGCAAGAAAGCAATTAAGAAAATAAGAGGAGAATTGGGAGAGATGCCCGTAGAAGCCACTGAGATCATTAAATTCTTGAATTCAAAAACTAGAGAAGAGTTAGAGGATTTGAAAATTTAAGATAGGATAGAAACCATCCTCAAGGTCAAGAGGGTCCTAACCAAAAGAGGATTGATGCTACAACTGGAGGAAAAAGTCCAAACTATGGACATAGGAGTGAAAATATTTTTCAGCAAAATTGAAGCTCTGCAAAAGAAAGGCCTCCCTAGCTTAAGGGTCATAAATGACAAGTTAATGACACTTTCTGATTATAAAAAGAAAATAGCCATCATGGCTAAAGATAGTTTGAAATTCTCAGGAATACAAGGCAGTATCACAGGCAAGGTGTTCTTAGAAGATTTCTAGTCATACATCAGCATACATGACGAGATCCAGTACATTTTCATCATCAAGCCAACTTCTGCGAAGTATACAGAGATGGATGAAGTATAGCGAAGACTGCTTAAAGTCGTCGTTCCCAGTAACCTTCAATGAGAAGAGTTATGCAATCTAATCAAGTAGGATATGAGGTGTCCAAGCCCAGTCAACTATCCAATCAGACGAGGTCGTGCAGAGGACTCACCAACGGTTTACCCCAGAAATCAGCATGAAGATTTCAACACATCATCAAACAGTTCCTAAATTTTTGTATCTTGTTGAGTTAGTTAGCTAAATTTAGAATTTTCCACGTCCTGATCTTTAATGACAGGATCGTATGTAATTTTTTATTATAAGTACTTCAAACTTTGAAGTACCGAGGATTGATCTTTACACCATGTAAGCTAGAAAGACTGTAATTTTTATCAAGAGATCTTCCAGTAATACAAAGGGACGTTTCACAGGATTCCCGTGTGTTATTAATTGGTGATGTTTTTTCTTTTCTATGTTAAATGTTTTTTCTCCCTCAGTTGTCATATTGTTTTCTAATCTAATCTTTTAAAAGTAGTGCATGTTGCAGGATTTATCTTTGTATACCCTGTTTCTGGCTTTGAAAGATCTTAATGTTTATCTTTCTGATATTACAATGAAGAAATTCTTAAATGCTTCTTTAATTTAATTATTTCTTCTACTCTGACAACCTCTAGGAATTTACAGAGCGTTAACATAGTGGTGACTCCACTGGGGAACAAACAAACATTCAACCCCACAGTTTCTTTTTCCCTAGAAGAAAACTTTGTTTCTGAACAAATTATAAATCTGAGAAAGAAATAATGTTCAGAGGTTGTTAAATGCTTGTACTTAGTAATTTTGGATTCATAAAAATGAAAATATATGAAAAATAAAAAATCTGGCTCCTAAAAGAGCTTAGACTCGATCCCACCTAGACCCAAAACTTGTGATAGCAACTGATAATCCAGAACAATTACTCAGAAAGAAGACCATTGCAGAAGGTTCAGGGAGTCATAGTCCCCTTTACAGATCCCCTTTTCTTCCAGAGGAACTTATTGCCCTTCAAGATCTTGACTTTGACACCATATTTGAACAAATCCTATTTAGAACAAAATCTGATAGCTTTGTGACTAAAACTGTTTTAGATCCAGCCATCCTGCAACCCCAGACCCCTAAAATACTATCTCCCACTGCAAAACCTCAAACCACTCACTCTATGCCAGCTAGTCCCTCATCCTCCTCATTTTCCACGACATTTCCACCTATCATCCAGGTTGTTATCCCACCCCCTCCACCTATCATGGTGGCCATATATGCTCCCTTAGTGTTGGCTGCACCTTTACATGACATGCCCTAGGACTATCAAATGAGACTCCCACAATTCTATGGTACAGGGCCCTTGAATGCACAATAACACATTGATAAAATGAATGACTATTTTGACTTGCAGGAAGTGGATGAAGCTAACATTCAAATGAGAATTTTTGCGCAGAGTCTGATTGGGGATGTTAAGAAATGGTACAAAGGCTTACATGTTTCTTCATTGGTTGACCTTAGGGAATTTCAAAGAAGTTTTTTGGACTGATGGGAGGTAAATAAAAACCCTCTCTAGATCTTGTCAGAATACAAAAACATCAGAAGGAATCAAGGAGAGATAGTACAAGACTACTGCACCCACTTCAACAATCTGTACAATGTGATTCCAGCCGATATTAAACCCCCACAAGGTTTAGGATTGATAAAATTCCCTGATGGTTTCAACGCTAATATGTCGTATCAATTAAAGGAAATAAACTCCACCACCCTGGAGGACATGCAGAAAAGCACAATAAGTGTAGAGGCCAACCTACTGGCTAAAAGGGCACGACAGAGGACGAAGAGGAGAGTCACGATTAAAGAGGAACCTTCCACATATTCTTTTGATGCCAAACTAGATTCCTTAGCTGGAGAAATGGAAAGGATGATGGAGATACTTACTGTAGCTAAAATAAATCCTCCTAGAGAAAACCAACCTGCTCCACATATTCAGAATCCTAACTTCAGAAGAAATCCTCCTCAAATCAGGCAGAGAGATCCTAGGGATCAAAGAGAATAGAGGGGTCCTGATCAAAAGATCAGACCACCCCTACAGGAAAATTATGTCGATGAAGGTGAGGAGGTAATTGAAGAATGTACGACACACACATAAACCTCATGGGCATTCATGATAACGAAGCCATTTTCCTTACTCAGGAAGAGCAAGAACTTTTCCTTCTTTCTCAAAGAGAGTTGAGTGAGGAAGCCAAAGAGACCGAACAATAGGCATTTGAAAATGCCATTATGGAGGTACACAGGCATTACAATCTGCGAAGTAAAAAGACAGATGCAAATTCCCCAAAAAAGGTAACCAAAATGAAGAAAACAGTCGAAACCAAGAAAGCTCTTGAGCCTTCTACCAAGAAGATCCTCGAGAAAGGTAATGTTGAAAATCCACCCAAAAGAAACCCTACCATTTTACAAAGATCAACGCAGACTAAGGTTTCATCAATCAACCGACCAAATACCTCCACCTAGAAAACTATGGTAGATAGATCAGAATTGTTGAGCCAAAGCATAGCACCTACTCCTTTTAGCCTCAAAGGGAAATTAGCCAAAGTGAAAATTCCCATTCCCCTTTCCGATTTGATGAGTAAGAACACTTACCAATCGTAGTTGATCAAAGCACTGAGCATTGAGCCTAATATAGGCATGAAGGCCTTAACCGTTGGATTGGTGAATCATTCGGACATGGTAAATCTTACCGATGATCAACCTGAACTACTGTTTGGCCCTGAAGTTGATGGTCAGACTAACACTGGTGCTGTCACCACTTTTTACATCAGCCTTAATATACATGACCTGATTCTGCACAATGTTATGTTAGATTCAGGTGCTTCCCATAATCTGATGTCTAAAACAGTGATGGAAAAACTGGGACTCAAGGTCACCAGACCTTACAAGGATTTACACTCTTTTGAATCCAACAAACTCAGATGTATCGGATTGATCAAGGACTTATGTATCACCCTATTTCAGATTCCAGCAAAAAACGTGGTTATGAATGTTGTGGTCATGGGCATTCCCCCAAAATATGGTATGTTGTTGTCCAAGTCTTGGGGGGACAAGTTGAAAGGCACGCTGCAGTTGGATATGTCATATGCCACCATCCTAGTATTCAGACAACAAAGAAGACTGTACAGAGAGACGTTGATGAAATATATGGTCAGCAGCCAGGAAAAGCCCCATAACTAGCATCTGTACTTTGTTCACTCTAATCTAGATTCCTTCATCCTATATAATGACGGCGATATGGGAGAACAAATCGCTCAGCTGGAAGAAGATACATTTGACCCGAACAAAGGCCAAGAAATCACTGAGGCAAAAGGGAAGAAACTCGTAATAAGTGAAGAATTGCCAGTAGATTTATGGAGCATGGACTTCGATGAAGTTGTAAGAAAAGAAGGAGTTGGAGCAGGAGTTTGATTCCACAATCACAAATCCAGGTATTTGGAAAACCATTCTTAGAAACTAGATTTTCAATGCACTAACAACATAGCTGAGTACGAAGATTTGATGCTCGGCCTGAAACTACTAAAGAAGGTTGGTGCCAAACAAATCATGGTAAGAGGTGATTCTGAATTAATTATCAAACAAATTAAAGGTGAGTATGCAGCAAAACATCCTAGTCTTAGAGCTTATAGGAACGTTGTTTTGGATGCCCTTCAATGTTTCACTGAAGTTGATTTGCAGGTGATGCTCAGGGGACATAACATTTTAGCACATGGGTTAGCTACATCAACAACTACATGAAAGATACCTTTTCATTCCACTCGCCTGTACATGGTGGAGGTAAAGTGTAGACCGACTATCCTAGATAACATCAGATACTAGAAGGTATTTGGGAATGATGATCAAATTGAACATTTTCTACAATGCAAAAATGATTTCGAATGTACAAACATAGACGTAGAAAACGATGATGAAAATGTAAATAAATCTGTTTTTGGAAATAATAGCGTAAATAAAATAGATTTAGAAGAATCAGGTGAAGATGAGATGGATTTTGATGTTTTGAATTTAAAGAGTAATGTTTTCCCTAGGGGTTTAGTTCCGTTAGAAGACTTATTTGATTTTAATGATGTAGCTAAAAAACCTAAAATTGAAGCCAGTGGGAAAGAGGTTGAAGACTGTAACATAGGGATAGAAGAGAAACCCAAGATGGTAAAACTTTCCAAATCTTTACCCCCTGAGATACATTGAACATTTCAAGGAATATGTGGATGTGTTTGCTTGGGGTTATGAAGACTTAAAATCTTATGACACAAGCATCATTCAACATAGGATCCCGAGAAAAGAAGATCAAAATCCTTTCAAACAGAAACTTAGGAGAATCAATCCCAAGTTACTTCCACTGATAGAAAAAAAAATCAAAAATATGTATGATGCTAAAATCATAGTTCCTTTACGATTTTCCAAATGGGTTTCAAATCTGGTCCCGACCCGAAAGAAAACTGGGGAAATCAGGCTTTGCATTGATTTTCGAAATCTAAACAATGTTTCCCTAAAGGACAACTACCCACTGCCAAAAATGGACCATATATTACAAAATGTAGTTGGATCCAGCCGAATCTCCTTACTGGATGGTTTCTCAAGCTATAACAAGGTTCTCGTTCACCCAGATGATCAAGAGAAAACAACTTTCACAACACCTTGGGGTACCTTCATGTATGTGAAGATGCCTTTCGGTTTGATGAACACTAGAGCCACTTTCCAAAGAGTGATGGACATCGCTTTTGTGGAAGAACTTGGCATATTTATTGTCATTTATATGGATGACGTAACTGTTTATTCCCAGTCTGATGAAGAGCACTTGCGACATCTCCGACAAGTGTTTGAGAAATGCAGGAAATTTGGAATTTCTCTAAATCCTAAGAAAATCCCTTTCATATTAGAGGAAGGTAAACTGTTGGGGAACATAATCTCTAAGGACAAAATTAAGATAAATCCTAGCAGAATAGAATCCATTTAGAAACTGAAATACCCAAGGAATATCAAAGAGTTACAATCTTTCATTGGAAAAATAAACTTTCCGAGAAGATTCATACCTAACCTGGATGAGCTTCTTAGGAACATCACCAACATGTTAAAAAATGACACAAAAATAAAATGGGACACTGAATCCAAGCAGTCTTTTGAAGAAGTTAAACATGCACTCACACAGACTCCAATCTTGATCAGTTCTGACTTCACCAAGGATTTTTACCTTTTTTCTTTCACTTCTGAACATACCATTGCAGCAGTATTACTACAGAAAAACAATGAAGGGTATGAACATCCCATAGCCTTTTTTAGTAAATATTTAAGAGATTCTACTTTGAATTATAAAATAATGGAGAAACAAGCTTTTTCCCTGGTAAAAGCCATAAATGATTTTAGAGTATATATTCTCCATTCCCACACCATCGCATACGTTCTGAATGTAGTAGTGAAGGATATTTTAACCCAGGACAATCCATATGGTAGAAGAGGATAATGGATTGCTATCATTCTAGAGTATGACATAGAGATTAAGCCTACCAAACTGATTAAAGGTCAAGGTATAGCAAAGTTAATGGCGAAATCCAATTTTCATGCTCTTGATATTAATTTCTTAGTTGCAGTAGATGAACAAGGAGAGCAGGTGACTGAAAACGTGAAAGAGGTATTTCTGAACTCTCCATGGTACACAGACCTGATATTTGTTTTGCATAACTTACAAGCTCCCCCTGGTCTGACCAAAAATAAAGATAGGTTTTTGAAATTGAAAGCACTAAAATTTTGCATTCTAGAAGGCAATCTTTACTGGAAGGATCCTGGAGGTATTTTGTTGAATTCTCTGTTAAAGGATGAAGCTGACAAAGTATTGCAGGATTTTCATGCAGGAGACTATGGTGGTCACCTGAGTTGGAAGACCATAGCTAATAAAATCCTCAGAGCTAGGTTCTATTGGCCTACACTATTTGTTGATGTGCATCAAAAGGTGACTTTGTATCATAAATGGCAGGTGTTCGAGGGAAAAAAGAAGCTCCTCCCTTTGCCCCTGAAACCAATCTCTATTGAAGCTCCTTTCTAGTAATGGGGATTAGACTTTATTGAAGAAATACATCCTCCCTCTTCTGGCCAAGACAGGTGGATTCTTACTGCTACAGACTATTTCACAAAATGGATCGAAGTTGTACCAAGCAGGCAAGCTACTGATTCTGTCATTATTAAATTTTTAGAAAATAATATCTTGTCTCATTTTGGGTGTCCAAGAAAAATTATAACTAACAATGCAGCTGCTTTTCAATCCAAGAAGCTCATAAATTTTTGGAACCAGTATCATATCGGTTTGGGAAATTCCACAGCTTATTATCCTCAGGGAAATGGGCTGGCAGAGTCATCCAATAAAACCTCGGTGAACATTATTAAGAAGACATTGCAAAAAAACAAAAAGTCATGGCATAAAAAGCTGGTTTTCACAGTGTGGGCCGACAAACTGACCACTAAGAGGTTAATTGGTATGTCTCCATATCAGTTGGTCTATGGCACTGAAGCAGTTTTTCCTACCTCCTTAGGGGTTCCTGTCATGAAACTGTTGCAAGAGATGCAAGCCAAGCCGAATGATTCCCAAAGAAGGATAAACTAAATGATCCACTTGAAGTAGTCCAGAGAAGAAGTATACAAAAAAACTTAGGTTGTCTAGGAGAGCGTAAAAAAGATCTTTGATAAAAGAACTAAAGAAGATGACTTTGAGCTAGGTGACCTAGTTCTGAGATGGGATGCCTGAAATGAAGATAAGGGGAAGCATGGAAAATTTGACAATCTATGGAAGGGACCTTACATAATTCACACATTCAGAGGAAATAATGCTTTACTACTCAACAACAGTGATGGGACCAATATGCCAGGAGGACCTGTGAATGGAAGAATGTTGAAGCACTACTCACCTCCTCAGTAGGGACCTTGAGTCACACCTTTCCATTATACAAATCATTTTATTGTGCTTACAAGTTTTTGAGTGAATAATTTTGATCAGATGGTTGAATCCCATAGAGAAGGCCCTAAGCCACTGAACATCATCATCAAACTTTCAAAAATAAAACAAATCAAACAACAAAGGCAATTGTGGAGAAAGTTTTTCAGAACATCAGAAAACAAGATTCTTGGCACTTCACAAGGAGAGTACCATCCCCAGGTGGAGCCACTGTTATAACCCTATAATTTATAGGATCAATTGGTGACTGAAAATTTTATCCTTTTATTGTTTTGGCTGCCAAATGATTTTTCATTCTACAAATAATTTGAGAAAAAAGAAAAGAAAAGAAAGAAAAAGAAAAAGAAAAAGAAAAGAAAGAAAAAGAATAAAAGAGGACATAAAAGAAATTTAAATAAAGCCTTATGCAATAACAATGATTTGGTCCATACAGTTTAAGCATGGCCAAGTCCTTTAAATTGATGTTGATAGGAGTAGTGAATAAGCTTGGCTAAACTGTTTAATCTTAGCCAAGCAAATTAGGTTAGCTAGTGAATAAATTTGACCAAATCGCCTAATCTTGGTCAAATAACCCCAGGATAGAGTAATTTGTTACTCCAATAGTTTAATATGGGATAAATGTCATAGGTAATTAGGTTAGATCATAGGGTAGTTTGATTTATCTCAATAACAAAGGCATGATGATCAATGTTGAACCCTATATTTGATGTTTGAAAGTTGAATGTTTAACCCCATGGTGAAAAAAATAGGGAAAGCTTGGACAAATCCACTTAAAGCGCTTATCCGAAGTTTTTAGAGAAAATATGAATTTGCGCTCATAGATTAAAGAAAGTGCGCAGATGAAAAACTGAAGTGCTAGTGCTCAGATCTATGGTTGATAAGTTTTTTCGGACACCCCCCCCCTGACCGTTCTACCTTTAACGGTAGGGGGGGGTCCGGAATCATGTATAACAAAGGTGCGCATCTGAACGGCTGAGGCATCGATGCCTAGATCCATGGTTGAGATTGAATTTCGGACCCCCCCCCTGACCATTATTCTTTTAATAGTGGGGGGGGTCTGGAATGTTGGTTAAACATTGCACTCAAATCTACGGTCCAGCGACAGGCACACCGATGGATGACTGACGGTATTTTTCGGACCCCCCCCAAAAAAAACTGGTCTGCTTTTAACGATGTGGGGGGTTTCTAGAATGGAGTGGTTTTCTGGTGGGCCCCCTTCTCTACATGGAAGGAATCCATTGCTCCATACTCCTGCCATGTACCACTTGCCACTTTCTTACATACCCACCGTCACCCCATGATATCATTTTCCACTTTTCCCCCTAAAGATCACATCTCATAATTATGTCAGTCCATTTGCCCTGTTCACCTGTTACAAGTCCCTTCACCATGGTCACTTCCCAATCAACACCTGCCATGTCACCCAGTCGTATTCGTCATTCATTTTTACCTGCCATCTCACGCTCCAAAAGACCGGTTGGTCATTTATTACTGGCTAACTTATCTGTTAGCTTGTTGATCTGTCCCCCGCGCCCAATGGGTATCCGTTTGCTCAAAACCACTCTTTCCAATCATTCTCCCATTGCTTACTTTGTCCTCGCACCAAAGATATTATCCCTGTCTAACCTCCGTTCCAGTCAGCCATCCAAAACCATAGTCATCCCCGCTAACGTTTTGTTTGAATTGTAGGTATTTTCACAAGTGATGGCGCCAAAATCCAAGAAAGAAGAAGCCAAGGAAAATCCTTTCCTCCTGCCTCTTGTTGATCTTGACGGGATCCATTTGGCTGACAAATATCATTTAATCGTAGACACCAGGTGCAAATTTGACTTTGCACATTTGCAGTCATGGCTCAAAGAGACTTTCTTAGATCAGAGTTATGAAATTGGGCTCTGGGAGTCCAACCTTCCTCTGTATCTTTTCCCCTAGGTTCACCATTTCCCTGAATTCACCCTCAAATTCCAGGCTCATTACCTCCCTGACCAGAGAGCCATAGTATCTTCATCAAGAGAAACTTTGTTCTTCATTACACCAGAGGCCATTGATCAGATGATGAAGATACCCAGAGCTGAATCCGCCTCCCCTTTCAATCTTGAAGTCATCACAGAGTTGTACTAGAAACTATCATTCCCTCAGAGAGCCTAGATTTTCAAGCTTTTCCTGCCTCAGGCTGCCCAACTCCCTAATACAAATCCCCTGTACCCTTCCTCCCTGTTCTCGAAGAAGGGAAACCAAGCCATTTCGTCGCTCTATGCTCTACTTGGTTATTTTTTCGACAAATGGGTGGATGAACCCATATTGGGTTTCCTATCCATCTTCTACACAGAAGAAAGACCCACCACTTAGTTCGACTACAACACTTTCCTGGCGGACAATATTCGTGAGAATTTCTCAAATTTCACCTCAGAAGGCATGTTCCTTTATTCCTCAATATTGGCCTGCATGTTCACTTTCTTTCAAGCGGACAGGTTCTCCTTTTCATTGCAGAAAATGGACAAGGACGGGAGACCACAGGTGGTAACAGCTTGGACTTCACTACTCAGACAAAATTCAACAGAGTTCAGTTTCAAATAGTTTATCGAGTAGTTCTACCATCTAGTGGTGAGCATGCTCAGTGGCAGACCTGAACCAAGAATAAATGAGAAGATTTAGAGGATTTTACGCCTCTCAGACCTTGCAAAAACTGGAGACTGGTATCTTTACCAAAACCACACCGAGATCAAAGTATATGGATGCGAGTTAGCTCCATACAAACTGCCCAAGTATCTTCCCGTGAGGATATTTGCCTTGGAGTACATAAGGAAAATGATTAACTCTAATGACATACATTTTGTGTCTCTAAAAAAGAAACAAAAACTTAGAATTAAGGGAAAATAGGGTCTTTCATCTGCAATAGTGGAGGCACCGGGGAGGAAGCAGACAAACTATTGAAAGAAATGAAGTTTTATGTTAGTTTCATATAGCACTATGATCTCTGTGGGATACTTTCTGAGATGAGGATTAAAAATAAAAATGTCCCATACGTTCATACACCCAAGCTTGAGATAGAGAAGTTAGCAAATCAAATAGAATGGGAGCCAAACACTCTGGTCGAGATAGAATAGTAAGACCCTTCGGTCATCATCTTACAGACTACTACACCATAGGTTCCCAAGGAGAAAATACCCAGGAAGGATACTTCACCTTCCATCACCGAAGTCTCAACTGAAGATTTCCAATTACACACCCAAAGGCCAAAAACCAGTCATACACCTGACATTGCTGGTGAAAAGGAAATCCAATCCACTGCAACTATGAAAGATTATCGATCACTTCTGAGCACAAGCAACAAGCAAATCATGTCTACAGTTTTTCCTAAGAAGCCCATGGATAATCCACTAGTTGACCAACTGAGTAAAGTAGGACCAAAGTTGAGTGTTTTTGAGAAGTATGACCTGATCAAAAAGAAAAATCAGACACTAACCAACAGTACCTATACTCAGTTTTGGAAAAAGACTTCAACGACATAGAACAAACTGTTGTCTGTATTCGATACAGAGAAGGGTAGAATGCACATGGCTTTTCTGCAGGCACAAGTGCCAGACCCGAAAGCCATCACTGATTACAAAAGAGAAACATTCGAGTTTCATACTAGAGATGTGCATCCCGCTGATCAGATGGATCTGCACAGGCAAACTGGAGAAATGGTTTTCTCCACGTTGGAAAATGCTTCTATTGTAGCTGCTAAATTACAGGTATCTCTGAGCAATGTTTAGACACAACTAAAATTGGAAAAGATATCATTCTTTGCAAAGGATAATAGAGTTAATATGTTGGAAGAATTGGTCCTCAAGATTAGGTATGACCCCTCGAATGTGAAAGCAGCCGAGGAGATGTTAAAAAAGAAAAATGTCGATATAGCATCTCTGAGGAAAGAGTTGAAACTGCCACTAGTGGAAGATGCATAGGCAAAGGAGATAGCCGAGACAGAAGGGGAAAAAGATGAGATGCTCAAGTTGATCATGGAGAAGAATGAATAGTTGAAAGAGATGGAAGTAGAAGTGGTAAGGCCAGTGAAAGAAAAGGAATAATCAAAGCCTATTGAATTCATTCCATTGAGAGGATTTCCACTCATAGGACTAAGAACAACATCTGCAGCAAAATTTCCCTCAGCAACTCCACTAACAGCTCTGGAGAAGATAGTAGAACTCGCAAAATCCATGGAAGAGATGAATTTGCAAGAGACAGATATTAGCAGACTTAAAAAGGAGGTTGAGAACCTTCAGGAACTCAAGTATTTTTACCAAACCAATTACTCCAAGGACAAACAAACATCAGAAAAGCTCAAACAGGAATTGCAACAGCTTCAAAAGAAAAAAGTGGTAGGCAAAACACTTGTTGAGGTCAATGAAAGTGTCTGGATGGATATCACCAAATCCATAAATGAAATATGTCCTATGGTACAAATCATGTTCGATCATAACGAACTAGTGCAAAGAAGCAAGCGATTACGAAAATAAGAGGAGAATTGGGAGAGATGCTTGCAGAAGTCACTGAGATCATTAAATTCCTAAATTCAAAAACCAAAGAAGAGTTAGAGGATTTGAAAATTGAAGATAGGACAGAAACCATCCTCGAGGTCAAGAGGGTCCTAACCAAAAGAGGATTGATGCTACAACTGGAGGAAAAAGTCCAAACTATGGGCATAGGAGCGCAAAGATTTTTCAGCATAATTGAAGCTCTGCAAAAGAAAGGCCTCCCTGGTTTAAGGGTCATAAATGACAATTAATGACACTTTCTGATTATAAAAAGAAACTAGCCACCGTGGCTAATTATAGTTCAAAATTCTCAGGAATACAGGGCAGTATCACAGGCAAGGCGTTCTTAGAATCTTTCCAGTCAGACATCAGCACACAACACGAGATCCAGTACATTTTCATCGTCAAGCCAACTTTTGCCAATTATACAGAGATGGATGAATTATATGGAAGATTGCTCAAAGTCGTTGTTCCCAGTAACCTTCGATGGGAAGAGTTATGCAGTTTGATCAAGTAGGAGATGAGGTGTCCAAGCCTAGTCAGCTATCCAATCGGATGAGGTCGTGCAGAGGACTCACCAACCGTTTACCCCAGAAATCAACATGAATATTTCAACACATCATCAAACAGTTCCTAAATTTTTGTATCTTGTTGAGTTAGTTAGCTAAATTTAGAATTTTCCATGTCTTGATCTTTAATGACAGGATCGTATGTAATTTTTGATTATAAATACTTCAAACTTTGAAGTATCGAGGGTTGATATTTATGCCCTATAAGCTAGAAAGACTATAATTTTTATCAAGAGATCTTCTAGTAATACAGAGGGACGTTTCACAAAATTCCCGCGTGTTATTCATTGGTGGTGTTTTTTCTTTTCTATGTTAAATGTTTTTTCTCCCTCAGTTTTCATATTGTTTTCTAATCTAATCTTTTAAAAGTAGCACATGTTGCAGGATTTATCTTTGTATACCCTGTTTCCGGCTTTGAAATATCTTAATGTTTATATTTTTGATATTACAGTGAAGAAATTCTTAAATGCTTCTTTACTTTAATTGATATCCTCATCTTTTCTGCTATTCATCACTTTTCTGCTAAAGAATCCAATGAATGCATTCTCTTGCCTTGTGAAAAGAATCTTTTAATTTCTATTTAGACCTCTATCTTTATAATACAGACCCTATAGGCCAATGGAGGCGTAATAACCTTTTTCATCCAGCTTAACAAAAACAACAACAAACCATTCAATCTTATTTCGTTTAACTAGCCTAATATCTCAAAGTTAAAACATAGCTAAGTCATATAGAGAGATCCCTCTCTGAAGCTGGTAGGGTTAGATTCCAGTTTCAAAGTGGTTGGATAAAGTTACCTCTTGTAAATTTCTTCTACTCTAACAACCTATGGGAATTTACAGAGCGTTAACATAGTGTCAAATCCACTAGGGAACGAAAAAACATTCAATCTCGCAGTTTCTTTTTCCCTAGAAGAAAACTTTGTTTCTGAACAAATTATAAATCTGAGAAATAAATAATGTTCAGAAGTTGTTAAATTCTTGTACTTAGTAATTTCGGATTCATAAAAACAAAAATATATAAAAATTAAAAAATCTGGCTCCTAAAAGAGCTTATACTCGATCCCATCTAGACCCGGAACCTACGATAACAACTGATAATCCAGAATAGTTACTCAGAAAAAAGACCATTGCAGAAGGTTTAGGTAGTCATAGTCCACTTTACAGTTCCCCTTCTCTTCCAGAGGAGCTTGTTTCCCTTCAAGATCTCAACTTTGACACCATTTTTTAACAAAGCTTGCTTAGAACGAAATCTGATAGATTTGTGACTGAAACCATTTTAGATCCAACCATCCTGCAACCCCGGACCCCTAAAATACTATCTCCCACTGTAAAACCTCAAACCGCTCACTTTGTGCTAGCTAGTCCCTCATCCTCCTCATTTTTAGCAACTACATGCAATATACCTTTTCGTTCCACTCACCCATACACGGTGGAGGTAAAGTGCAGACCGACTATCCCAGACAACATCAGATACTGGAAGGTATTTGGGAACAATGATCAAATTGAAGATTTTCTACAATGCAAAAATGATTTTGAATGTACAAGCATAGACTTAGAAAACGATGATGAAAATGTAAATAAATCTGTTTTTGGAAATAATAGTGTAAATAAAATAGATGCAGAAGAATCAAGTGAAGATGAGATAGATTATGATGTTTTTCATTTAAAGAGTAATGTTTTACCTAGGGGTTTAGTTCTGTTAGAAGACTTATTTTATTTTAATGATATAGCTAAAAATCCGAAAATTGAAGCGAGTGGGACAGAGGTTGAAGACTGTAACATAGGGACAGAAGAGAAACCCAAGATGGTAAAACTTTCCAAATCTTTACCCCTTGAGAAGAAACTCAAATACATTGAACGTTTCAAGGAATATGTGGATGTGTTTTCTTGGGGTTATGAAGACTTGAAATATTATGACAGAAGCATCATTCAACATAGGATCCTGATAAAAGAAGATAAAAAACCTTTCAGATAGAGGCACCTGACATAGCTAGAGTTTTCATCAGTAAGATTGTGCGGCTGGATGGTGTGCCTAAGAGGATTATATCCGGTCGAGGATTGATGTTTATTGGAAGATTTTGGAGTAGTTTCCAAAAGGCCTTGGTAACCCAACTTAAATTTAGTACTGTGTATCACCCGGAGACTAACGAGCAGACTAAACAAATGAACCAGACCTTGCAAGACATGTTGTGCATGTATGTGATGGACTAGCATAAGAGTTGGGAAGAATTATTCCCACCGGTATAATTAGCTTATAACAACAGTTACCAAAGCACCATTAAGATGGTGCCTTTCGAGTTTATTTACGGGCGACCTTTTCAGACACCTTTGTTTTGGGATCATCTTGAGGATAGGGTCCTGGTGGGACCAGAACTGATCCAAGAAATGGAAGATCAAATGCAAACAATAAGACAAAGGATCAAAGAAGCGCAGGATCGGTAGAAGAGTTATGCTGATGCACACCATGTAGACCGTAGTTACGAAGTTGGGGATCGAATCTTCTTGCAGGTAAAACTGCATAAGAGTTCGATCAAGTTTGGAAAGGGAGATAAAATCTCTCCTAGGTTCATGGGACCTTTCAATATTATGGAGAGGAAGGGGCGCATGGCCTATTGACTAGACTTGCCTGATTCTTTGAGGCGTATGCATGATGTTTTTTACGTATCTTTTTTGAGACATTATATTACTATTCCTACACATGTTATTGGCATGATTTCCTTGCATGTATAGAAAGACGGGGTGCTCACAGCTGAGATGATCCACATCCTATATAATCACACCCGACAGCTACAACATCGAACAGTAGATCAGGTCGAGGTCAAGTGGGACAACTATAGTCCACACTCGGCAACCTGGGAGGACACATATGATATGCCCCATTAGTTTCCATTTATGTTTGATAGATAAACTTTTGACACTGTGATACACATTATTTGGAACTTATATACTGTGAAACTTTGGGACGAAGTTTAGACCAAGAGGAGGGTGTATGTAACATCCCTCTCTTGCGCACACTGAGTGAACTTATTCTTTGAGGAAACTTGCTTGCAAGTGATCCAGATTATTATAATATTGGACATTTGATTATGATTATGAGACTTTATGCATTCATGAAGTGTTATTTTGTTGTATTGACATAGACAGGTGTTATTGACTCAAATTTCCTGAGTATGTAGGATTTTGGACCTCGAGGATGTAGAGGCTTTGATGAAACCCTTGGACTCCTGATCGAGTCAGGGAGTGGACTATTGGGGTTTTATTGTTGTATATATGACATTTGTGCATATGATTAGATGATATGATTATGGATATTATTTTTGATATGATTCGTTGATGATGAAGGCTGATAATAGCTTGTCAACCAGACTCACATGTGGAGTAGAGGGGTCATGCACAATAACTAGTGATGTTGAGGGAGAGGTGTGGACATCAACCCTACCATAACCTACTAGAACTCCCGTCATGGCTCAAACTATAGGTGAACGATTACCTATTTCGAGAATACCCACGATGTCGTGAGGGAAGATTGTGATAGTCACTCATGATGATTCTAAGGGGCATGCAATAAGGCAGTGGCCTTATTCCTTAGAGGCCCTTAGTCTCCCACAAGACCACCTGACAGAGTATTGACTACAGGGGTTTTTGATGTCTACCAAGTCATTCAAGAGGCAAGTGGCACCCTTGGAGCACGTAGTGCGTCCTAAAGGGCATGTCGTGCAAGAAAAATGGAAAGAGGGGAGTGGAACCCTTGGAGCACGTAGTGTGTCTTGAAGGGAACTCCGTGCAAGGGAAACATAATGAGGCAAGTTGCACCCTTGGAGCACCTAGTGTGTCCTGAAGGGCACGTGGCGTTGTTAAATAATAAATGAATAAACCTAGATGGTTGTAGAATGAATAACATGATAAGAAAGACTTAAAAACAATTTCCCTAATCAAATGTCGCCCAAACTCGAAAATTAAAATCTAGGTCTAAAGTAATACTTGTGGTAAAAAAATAAAAATAATAATAATCATCATTAATCATGTGACGAAAAGTGGGTAAGAAACTTGATAAAATTATTAAAATCAAATTATTGAGGGATTTAAAATTTTAAAAGAGAAATGATTGTTTTGTTACACATGCTAATTAAAATTTATTAATTAAAAAGAAAAAGGCGAAAAAGACAATTTTCTACACTTAATAATTTGAGTTTTAGATGAAAAGGGAAAGAGGGAAATTTAAAAGAATTAGGAAACTAAGGGAGATAGGGGGAAACATAAAGAAAAAGGGAAACATCAGGAAAAAGTAGAATGATCAACTTAGCAAGGAATCTTTCCTTTAAGAACTTTCCAAATTAAACTCAAATAGTAAATTAGTAAGGGGGTAAGTTATTAAATTGTGTGAGGGAATATGGGGACTCCTAGGAGAGATTCTAGGAATCATTTTAGCTGGGTGGGGGAAATAGGAGTAATTAAATAATTAATGAAATTAATTTTTGGTGCAACAAAGGGGATGGGTGACACATGTACGAGAAGGATTTTTCTGAATTAAATTTTTGAACAATAAATTAAATGGGAAATTGGGAAAGAAAATGACTTAGAAACTCTATATAAAGGAGGGAGGAGGAGGAGGATGCATGTATGTTGTTATGCGTAATGTTACGCTACAAAAGTTTAGACTTGACTGACTTAGCTTGTGGGATTTGGGATACCCAGCTCAGTGAGGAGTGGTAGCTTGGATTTGCGAGGCGATATGGGAGCTAGTTGTTCTCTGGTTTAGTGTGTGTGGCCCCTTTGGGGATTGGGGGGATAAGGGGGAAGAAGACTACCCCTAGTGTTGGCTTGGAGGTACCGGTGAAGTCTCATCAGTCGACAAGAAGGAGCTGCACAGTGTTGATATTATGGTACCTGCGGGAGGTATTTACCTCCATGTGTAAACTTGATGAGAATAAAATACTCCAGAAACAAAGAAGAAACCCTAATGAGTTGGATAATAACCCTAGAAGACTTTTCGGCTCAAGAAGATAATATTAGGTTATTAGCCTCCAAGAGAAGAAGTCAGCCATAAATAATACTATATACTGAACAAACAGATACCCATAATGAGAAGTCGACCCAGGCAATTAGCTAGAATTAGTATAAATACAAGAGGCTAGTTCTCATTCTGGCAGGTAGTCTCAGAATTGCAGAACAACACTTGTGTGCACTGCAGTTGCCCAGTTTCTGCATAGGTTTGGATGAGATATGTCGTTGCAGCTGTTGCAACTAGCAGTTACTCTTGGACTATATCTTGGTTAGGGTTTGGACTATCTGATTAGCTCTTATTGGTGCGCTATCCTTGGGGAAAGATGAACTACCCTTTGATTGGCTATCTAGCCTAGGGTTTTCTTCCAGAGTGATTCTTTGTCAAGGTTAAGGTGCTCGGAGGGTGGCTTCGGCCTATGGTTGGGTGACAAGGGTGTTGTCAATGGTAAAACAAGCGCATCCACTTATATTCTAACAGGTTATGGGCCCACGCCTCCTTCATTCAGTCTAACCACTGGAAGGAAACATAGCCAGAAGGATATTAAGCTCGTTGAAGAATTGTTGCTAGGGTTTCTAGGAGAAGTCACCAAAGAACTCTCGCTAGGGTTACTAGTAGGTGTAGTTATAGAAACACTAATCCTCTCATTGAGGAACCTTAAGTGAAGGGATTTACCTAATCTCCAGACAGATCAGTGCACCCTATCCTAGCGCATCTCCTCATACTCTCAGCAAGCCAAGATGTCAAGTTTGAGTTTGTGGTCAAATCTAGGGTTTGACCAAGTCAAAGAAGCCATTACTTATTCTATGAAGTTAGATAACAAGTTATATAGAGCTTCTAACTTCAGAGCATGGAAGACAAGGATTGACCTCATCCTTGCCAAGAATAAAGTGTTGGATATCGTGAAAGGAAAAATCGTGAAGACAGAGTTTGAAGAAGGAAAAGAGAAGGAACCGCAGAACATTGCAGCTATGGAGAAGTTCAAAGACAGTGACATCAATGGCATGAGTATCATAGTGGATTCTATAAAATACCACTTGATACCATACATCTCCCTTCTTGACTCATCAAAGAAGATGTATGATTCCCTAACAAACCTCTTCTCAGTCAGAAACATTGGACAAGTAATGAGTCTAAAGAATGAGCTCTGTGACATGAAGATGAATGATGATGATAACATAACATCATACCTTGTGAGGATCTCCCAGTTAAGAGATTAACTACAATCTATTGAAGAGATCATTTCAGAGAAGGAATTGGTAAACATAGTACTCGATGGTCTTCCCAAGACATGGGATGCATGTGTCACAAGCATGAACACAAGGAAGGAGTATCCTAAATTAGAAGAACTTTGGACTTGTTGTGCTCAGGAAGAATCAAGGATCAATGCAAAAGAGAAACCCCAAAAGAAGTACGATGATCATGCCTTCATAGCAAGATTCAAGAATTTCAAGAACAAAAGGAAGCTTGGTTCAAGGAGGAAGCCAAATCAAGATATTTTAGAAATACAATGCTTCAACTGTCAAAAGTATGGTCACTACAAGAATCATTGTCCCAAGCTAAAGAAAAGGAAGAATAAACATGAAGAATCAATTTCCAAAGAAAAGTAACCTACAAAGAAGACTAAGCAGGATGAAAGAGACTTCTTCTTCTAAAGGTAACAATACTCTTCTCAGTTCTTGTACATATCTTGTTTCCATCGTCTTTGTACATATCTTGTATATCTATCTCTTGGAAGATAATGTGTTCCAAGAAGAACAATATGAATGGAAGAAGAACAAGATAAGGATTGATATATAAGTTAGATAATACACATGAAATACATCAAACAAATCATGTGGAAGCTATTACACGATAAGATGAAATCATAATCAATATTGAAGAAACTTAGAAGAAGCAAAGAAAGAAAGAAGTCAACAATCAAGAGGAAATTGGAGAAAGAATTATGCAGAAGACAATAAGGATGCAAACAGAAGCGTGGAATCTGTTAGACGGAGGGATTAGATTATATGCACTCATACATGAAGCAAGGATTAGGAGGGAGCTAATCCTATTATCCATTGAATATGATGAAGTATGTATCTAGGGTAGCAAACATGAAAGACCGTACGTGTTCAGTTCAACCTCAGAAGAAGTCTTCTTCAAAGAGAAGCCTTAAAGTATCCCTGGTTGTCCATCTACATCCGTGATCCTATGAAGAAAGAAATAAATGGAATATTTAGGGAATGGAATCTCCTCCATGGACCCAATAACTAAAGAAAAACATGAGGAAATTCCAAGAAATAAAGAGAAGCTAGAAGAACCAGTCATTGTATCAAGAATCACAAGAGTACCAGTCTAATATGAAAGAAATCAAGAAGAACTAAAATTTGTGATGAAGAATAGTGTAAGGAAGACTTATGAATGAAAGAATTGTAGGATCCAGAACTAGAGGTTCTCCCAGATGGAGGAAGAAGACTATGATGATTGCTCATTCCAGTAAACCAGACATACCTCTACATGAGTCATTATATCATGCATGGGTTGGAGTGCTACATCAAGATGAATGCAAAGACTGTTCTCTAGAGCAATTGAATAAAGAGCGTATGAAGAGAAACCTCAACACTTTGAGGCATACCAGAAAGAGACCCTTGTATGTAGATGGAAGAATATAACTTGGTGGAGAACCTCCAGTGCATAGCAGAAGCGTGGTGAATATTTTCTATAATAGAGATATTATATCAGAATGATTACTCAGTAGATCAGATCTCATGATGACAGAAGAAGTGCCACATGGATATGTTCCAGCATTCCAACAATGATATACTTTATTGATCAAATCTACATGAAGCCTTCAGAGAAAACCAGTGCTCGAGAACAAAGTACATTTGAAATCAAGCATTACATTATCCATGATGAAGTTCAGAAAGGAGAAAGAGGTTCTCCATTACATATCTCCACAGATGAGCAGAAAAGAAGACATTTTGGTAAATATTCTGTCCAAAATAAAAGAGTTTGTGTACTCAAGCTAGAGCTCATGGATACAACATCCTTATTGAAAAAGGAAGACATGAATCCCAGGTTGGGAGGGAGCATTGATATGTATTGAATTATGGACAGTCATTTTTTAGTTCGAAAAATGGTCCAGGATGAGCAGTTTCCTTTCTAGTTCGGAAAGTGGATTGAGATTTCTGATGGAAAATGATTTCCCATTGTGGTTAACATGGGAAATGGTCCAGATTGTTTATGTATCATAGATGGTGACTTCCCATTGTGGTTCACATGGGGAGTGGTCTAGGGAAGTCTCTCTTATGGAGGGTTACTCAAGAACACTGGCCCACCTCGCTAGACAATGATTTCTCATTGTGGTTAACATGAGGAATGGTTTGTTTTGGAGGTTGATACATGACAGTCTTTTCCTTTTGTGGTTAATAGAGGAAATGGTCTAGGCAATCATTCCTTAGGGTTTATACATTCTCTCCAGGGTGCACTTTGATTAGTGTAGGAGGAATGGCCTAGGATGGGGAATGGTCTAGGGTCAGCAATCAAGGACAAACATTCCTTAGGGTTTATACATTCTCTCCAGGGTGTGCTTTGATTAGTGTAGAAAGAATGGCCCAGGATGGGGAATGGTCCAGGTTCATAAATCAGGACAATTATTCTTCCTTGCTTGAGAAGAATAGTCTAGATAGCTCATCATTGATGTTTTACCTTTTGAGGGCAGATATTCTTTCATATCTCACAAACATGAGTGAAAGATTGGCCTAGATGATTCAATTTATATCATAACATTGTTTCTATGTAGGTTGATATCAGATGATTGTTATGAAGGCTCCATGATAGTAGATGTATACTATTGTGGTGGATGTGTTCCATTGTTCGTGACTAATCAAGTACTTGTGTTCTACTTGGTGTGGTAGTGTACCACTGGATTCTAGTTATGTACTACTATGGATAGACATAGTTGTGTTCTATTTTGTTCTGATTTCCTTGAAGACTATCGGCAGTATTGGAAATGATTATCAACTAGATGGATGATCAAAGAACATAGATTTCCCAGACGGAAAATGGTTCATAACATTTACTCTTCTAGGACATATGTTCAGATTAGAAGAATGGCACTTGTATCACTCTATGGTGTGAGTGACTTATCCAGCATCATGTCTAATTACTCAAATGGAGTATGGTTTCGAGAGATGATGCAACTAATGACACTGATAGTGATGGTGGTGTTCATGATCTAGTCATGAGATAGTCTATATGGCTATGTTTATGCTACCGAGTAAATGGTATGTTTGTGCTCAAGACCATTACCTTCAAATACCTCCATAGCTAGGAGGGAGTGTTGATATTATCGTAGTTGTGGGAGGTATTTACCTCCACTTATAAACCTGACAAGAATAGAATACTCCAGAAAGCAAGAAGAAACCCTAATGAGTTGGCTAATAACCCTAGAAGACTTGTTGGCTCAAGAAGATAATATTAGGATATTAGTCTACAAGAGAAGAAGTCAGCTAGAAATAATATTATATAATGAACAGACAAATACGTAGAATGAGAAATTGGCCTAGGCAGTTATCCAGAATTAGTATAAATACAGGAGGCCAGTTCTCATTCTGGTAGGCAGTCTCAGAATTGCATAGCAACACTTGTGTGCACTACAGTTGCCCAGTTTCTGTGCACGTTTGGAGGAGAGCTATCGTTGTAGCTACTGCAGCTAGAAGTTAGACTTGGACTATCTCTTGGCTAGGGTTTGGACTATCTAATCAGCTCTTATTGGTGCACTATCCTTGGGGAAAGATGCACTACCCTTTGATTGGCTATCTAGCCTAGGGTTTGCTTCCAGAGTGATTCTCTGTCAAGGTTAAGGTTCTCGGAGGGTGGCTTCAACCTATGGTTGGGTGACAAGGGTATTGTAAATGGTAAAACGAGCACATCCACTTATATTCTAATACACAGAAAGTGTGGGACAACAACTCAGAGAATATGACTTTGGCTATGGTATGCTTACTTTAATTCTGCATGGTAGATTATTATTTACTTTACGCTTTCAATTCTGTACTTTTAACTGTGTAAAGAAGGTGTTTGACTTATCATTTTATTTGAGAACTTAATTTCCCCATAGCCTTAAGCTCACTTCTTGACTTGATTCCCTTGGCATTCGATCCTTGATGTTGTGACTGTCTTGTTGGTTTTAATTGATTTTTATAAAGATTTTATGCTTGGTCTTCACCCTCATCCCTAGTTCGTCAGTCCATGCCTGAGAATTCGGCCAGGAGCCGAATCAATGGTCGTCACTTCGGTGCCCAGCGACCTATAGATTCTAATGCCCTTATTGTTTTTGCATGGATGATGAGATAAGGATGCTTTTGCCCAACCATCTACCCCTATTGATTGTTCTTGGCTGATTGATGGTCATTGCGCCTTCTTGCGATTGAAAACCTTTGTATGTTTTTCGTCTTCCTTCTCTACGATTTTAATGACAACGCTTCTTTTATTTTGAACCACATTTATTTTTCTTTTCACTGGAAGGATGGTAAAATATATGCCTTGAATTACAATGAAAAATTACCTTGAATGTGTGCGCATTTTTACTCTTAACAACGACAAATATTTACTCGAAAGTCTTTGTGTTTACTATGTCTAAAAGTCGGTGCATTTCTTTATATATTGGGTTAGTTTTTACTGCCTTCGTTTTAACTGCCTACATTTTAACTGCATTTACACTTAAAAATCTGATTCCATTTTTCTTTTATATTCCTACAGTCAGTTCAATCTTCGATTCTGATTTCATTTATATGAATGTGTTTTAATTTATTAAATGCTTTCCAATTTTTTTTGCTGCTATCACAATTATTGGCGAATTTATGAAGATAGCACCGTAATGTAAAATATAGCAGTTGCCTTCTTAGTTATACATCGATTATATCACCAATTCAGATAATGAATACCATGGTATTCAACAGGGATTTTCCCTTGGGTTGACCATGACTTATCATTTATCTTTTTAATTTATGGACTGTGGGGGAAGTGATGTATAATCAAACGGGCAGGGAAAATGTATGTTACACTCGCGGATTTTCTGAAAGGTTCTGGAGGTTGAGTTTATAGGTTCACCATGTTTATGTTATAATGTTTCATAATCTTCCCTGTCTATGGTATAGAAACTGAATTAAATGCTTTAAAAAAAAATCAAAGCAATTTTGATGATAACACTCTCGATTCCTTTTGAAAACCCTCAACGATTGATGATAGCACTCATGATTCTTTCTGAAACTTACACAATGATCCACTTCTAAACTTTTGATTGAGTTATATATTTACCCAACCATCCAATTTTGGTACTTTCATTGAGTTAGCGATTGGTAATACTTCTTCTGAAGGTTTAATACATTGAGTTTTAAAGATGTGTACGACAGTGTACAACAACGTTCGTCTGAGAGAATGAGTTAGAATTTGGCAACATTGGTGGTGTCATTTTTTTTTATTGAGTGAGTTCCTAGATCTGTGTTGAATCACCCCTCCTAATTTCCAACAATATCAATTGTTGGTAGACCACCTTGCACAGATTTGAAAGACCACAATAACCTGGATAGCGATATTTATTGTATAATTATTTTTATATTCTACATAATGATATAATATTTTAGAGAGAGATTGATTTCCAGAAAGATATCATAGTCAAAATGATTTATGAGTTATAGCTAATGCAGTAGTCGTGTAGAGTGTAATTTCTCCTTTGCATATAATTAAACTTCCTTGTATTCATCAGCGAATACTTACCCACTAGATGCGTTCTAAAGGGGCTTACTCAACAATATTTTTGCCTTCACTTGCTAGAATTTCACCCAGAATGTATGAAGGAAATTCGCTCTGCAATATATTTTTAGCTTTCAATGTTGGACTGCCAGAACGTAGACAGACTCTCCTTTTTAAAATCTAGGATGCCACTTAGCATTGAACTCCCTTTTTCACTCAGCATTGTACACCTGGCAGCACTTTTGGCTACGTTTCCTCCACCATTATGCACATAGTAAATTCATCCACATTTAATTGCCCACCCTTTTGGTAATGAATTGATTGCATTGAGATACTTGATGCTAATTAATATATAATTGAAGCACAACATGTTTATCTAATAGAATAGAGAACACCCACCGAATGGCATTTTTAAACAACATCTTAAACAATATTATTGCTAATATTGTTATACAGTGTGCTATATCTTAATATGTGTTAATGGTGTTACGTCAATAGTGCTAGATATTGTTATTGTAATGTTGTTATATATTGTTAAATTGATTAATCTAGATTAGTTAATTTAGGCAGCAAGTCGATTATTTTAAGCAGTTAGTGTAGATCAGTAGCTCACTTAATTTAATGGGCAGTGGGTAATTGTTAATCATCACATCTTGATGTTGTTAAGTACCTAATCTAGTTTACCTCTTGATAATGTTTATGACCTTAGTAGCTGGTGAATAGATCACTCCTTAGCACTTAGACGTCTTGTTTAACAGATTATGGTGTTTGGGTGTTGGCGAAGTCGTGTAACAATTGTGCATTTTCTTTTGAGTAATGTCATCTGGAGTCTTGTTGATCGGTTTCTTGGGGTGTGGGCATAGTCTTCTTATCAATTGTTTTAGCTCCTAGTGTGTTGTATTTGATTGAGTCCTTGGTCCCATTCGATTATGTTGTGCCAAGGTTATTGACATGTCTATCAACTGGCGATGACATGATTCTTGATGACGGGATTATGACGTGCCCTATTGGATAGCGGCAAATGATAACTTGTCCAGAGTCGGTGCCTTCCATGTGAGTGTTGTTTAACATTGTAAGTTTTCTTTTGGTGCATGGGTTGAATACCTTCATGCATTTGGTTCATGCGCCTTGAGGTTCTAGTCATTGGTCATCAAGGATATTATGTCAGGAGGGGGTTGTTGCCCCTTATCTTGTAGGTGTGGTCTTGTTTGTGTCGGAAGTGTAGTCATTTCTCCTTATTGTTCTACGCATGTTTCACCTAGTTACTCTTGTGCCAGTGCGTGGAGTCATAGTTGTCTGTTTCTTGTTATGTAGGCATGGTGATCATCGTCATATGTGTTTTTTAGTTGTATTCGTTGTTGTCATTCTATTTAAAAAAAAAAACAAATCACCTTCTTCTTCACTTGTAGTCGTAATGAAGGGGTCATTACAGACATGCATGAAAGTGAAATCCAAAAACAAAAAGATGCCATTGCATCGAATTAGGGACTTGCACCTCAAACACAACTGCCATATTTTACAATGTTTTTGGCTTGGAGTACGACCTACTATAAAATTGACATACCAAAGGTTGTTGTGCATGCCAATTTGGCATGCACAAGAACCCTATGGCTGTTGTGCATGCCAATTTGGCATGCACAAGAACCCTATGGTTGTTGTGCATGCCAATTTGGCATGCACAACAACCCTATGGTTGTTGTGCATGCCAAATCGACATTCACAGAAGCCACAGGGATGTTGTGCATGCCAAATTTGGCATGCACAATAAAAATAGAATGAATCACTATACTTATCATCTATCAACAATGTAAACTTTAAAAAAAATCATGATTTAGTTGATTTCCTATCATTAATGGGAAAAATAAAACATCAGTCTTAGGAAACAATAAGGATCAAATTTCAAAAATCATGAGTCATAGAAGGGAACATGCATGATAGTGAAAGAAAACACCAATAATATGGGATTTCATTGAATTAGGGACTTGCACCTCAAGTACAACGACCATATTTTACAATTTTTTTGGCTTGGAGTACAACCTAGTATAAAAATTGACATACCAAGGGTTGTTTGTGCATGCCAAATTGGCATGCACAAAAGCCACAGGGTTGTTGTGCATGCAAAATTTTTCATGCACAACAACCATAAAATGAAGTACTATACTTATCATGTATCAACAATGCAAACTTTAAAAAAATTCATGATTTAGTTTATTTCCGATCAATAATGGGAAAAAGATGAGCTTTAGGATTAAAAAAACATGAATTTTAGGAAAAAATAAGGATCAAATTTCAAAAATCCCAAGTCATAGAAGGGAACAAGAATGACAGTGAAAGTCGAAAACAACAATATGGCATTTCATCGAATTAGGTACTTGCACCTCAAACACAACTGCCATATTTAAAAATGTTTTTGGCTTGGAGTACGACCTACTATAAAAATGGCATACCAAGGGTTGTTCTGCATGCATATTCGTCATGCACATCAACCCTATGTCTATTGTGCATGCCAATTTGGCATGTGCAACAACCCTATGGCTGGTGTTCATGCTAAATTGGCATGCACATAATGAAACACTATACTTATGATCTATCAACATTGTAAACTTTAAAACTTTTCATGATTTAGTTTATTTCCTATCAATAATGGGAAAAATAAAACATGAGTTTTAGTATTTGTTCAACATTGTGTCCTTTTCAATCTGGTGTTCACCATTTTTACTAATTATCATAGCCATTATTTACCAAAAAATATAATGAATTGAGGTTCTGAATAGCTAGAGAAAATGATGAACCCCCAAAAAGAAACTTTTCTAAAACAAGAATATAATAATATCAAGTAGCATTTTGAAACCCTAACATAAGATCTAAGTATGATCAATCTTCATGTCAATATCTAAATATGATATCACCATTAAGTCATGTTGGTCTCAAAATTAACAGAAACTAATAAAAACTAAGAGGAAATTAACATTTAACTCCAAACTTCAACTCTAACACATCGCTGAGATAGATCTCTTCATACCTAGATAAAAAAAACATTTCTAAAATTTAAAATTTAAAAATTTTAAATAAAAATATATCTACAAATTTCAAATAAAATGTACACATACCATTTTAGATAAATAAAACAAATTGTGATTAAAATAAAATTGACATACCAAAACTATTGAAGTTTTGTCTTCCAACATCCATGTGCTCCTTTTCAGGGATGATTTTAAGGATGGAAATTTATTTCAAAATGTAGAAACCTTGGCGAATCTTAGTAATCCTTGATATGCCAACTATAAATGTTTGGCGGTATTTTTGTAAAAATATTCAAATTTTTAAGGATTCTATATAGTTAGTATAAAATTTGGGGGATTTTTAAGGTAAAATAATATTTTCCTATAGAATTTGGGCGAATCATTTTTAGAATAGCGAATCATTTTTTGGGAAAAACCATGGAAAATTAGCCGATGAGTGAAATTTATCCCCTAAAATCATCCCTGCTCCTTTTCTACCAATAATGTAAACATCACTATAACAATAAAAAGAAAAATGAATAACACATATTAACACATACTTTATTAGAAAATATTTTAAAGATATTTAACTTTATTAAATAACAATGAGAAAGAATAGCATACCCAAGCAGATCATTAAGATTAACATAACCATGTGAGCAATAATAACATACCCAACCGGAGTTCCACATATCTAAGATTATTGATCTCTCTTTATTATACGTTTTTGGCATTTGTTTTAAACCAAACTTGCATCACTTCCAAAATAGTTACTCTCCACATTAAGCCATTATTTGCATAAATATTTATTTTTCTTTTATAACCAAATGCTCTTTCAACATTCTTTACATGATGTAAACAAAGTAACATCATATCTAGCAAATTTTTAAAGAGAAAAATTGTGTGCTTGGTAACCAATTTTAGTGTTCAGAGTTAGATAATACCTTGAAAATAAATTCACTTATGTATGAAGAAAGTTCATAAATATCCATATTAATCCATTCTTCCAGGAAAATACTTATCTCCTCTTCTGCAATTGAATATATTTTCTCATATAATCAAATTCCCTTTCAAATTAAAGGACTCACAAATCTCCATATTAAGCCATTATTTCAAGAAAATACTTATATCTATGAAAGTTCATAAATATCCATATTAAAATCCATTCTTCAAAGAAAATACTTATCTCCTCTTTCTACGGTGGAACTGATGTTCTCATATAATCTTTTATGTACATGCATAACACACAAATCTACACATATATTAAGTCATTCTTCAAAAACCATTTAAATATTTCATATTTCTACATAGGGTGTATTCATATTACATATAATCAAATGCTCTTTGAAATATGTTTTCATAATGATATAAGAATAAGTGATATCATGCACATACATAGCTTATTTGTAAATCTACAAATGTTGGTTTGTGGTTAGTAAGAAATTAGTTAAGAGTTTGAAAATACCCCAAGAAGGAATTCACTTCATCGTATGCAAAAAACAAAAATCTCCATATTATGCCATTATTGGACAGGAAGAAAAGGAATGAAATCGAAGAAAATTTAGAATCTTCCCTTTTTCTGATGTGGGATAGAGTTTTTTCTCAAATAATCAAGTGCTCAAGTTCAAAATTTCCTGCATCATGATCTAAAGTTTAAACATATAAATAAGACCATGAATAAGATCATGTAATCATATGTTTAAATATAGAATAGTTCATATTGAATCATGATCTAATCTTAAATAATATCGGTATGCAAGTGAATTTAGAATTTTCCCCTTTATGATGTGGGATATCTATATTATGTTCTCATATAATCAAATGCTAGATTTCAAAATTAGGTTTGCATCATGATCTAAACATAAATAAGATTGAATGTACCATTTTAGACGATGATAAGATTATACAGGATTTCTATATATTTCAAAATGATTGATCGAAGCATTGAAGATTTATATATACAGTAATTGAGTAACCCTTCTATGAATAGGAAAGGCTTAACTAAAAAGTTGATCAAACATGCATTTGAAAAAAGTAAAAAAAATATGCATATTCAACACAAATAATATTGAATGCTTATATATAAAAGGTCGAACATAAAAACAAACTAAAACTCACTAATGTGAAATGTACATACATGTAATTAAGCATCATCATGAATAGATGCATCCTTCTTAGGTATGTATACATACTCATCAATATCATTCTCTTGCACTCTCTTCTCCACATTCTATTCAAGCATGGTCTCAAGAAGTCTCTTCTCCACATTGCCCTATAACACATTTCAAATTTGTACATTTGAAAATTAATTTTAAATAATTTTAACAAATTAAATTGTAGTTTTAAATTTTGAAATAGGTAATACATGTGATGTGCCAACCTGAATATCATTAACCACACAAGAGGATGGAATTCCCATGGTTGGTTGAGTCACGGTATTACCCACCATACCCTAAGATTCATTAAACTATATATTGTTTAAGACTTTTTTATTTTAAATTAATAATTTAAATGACATTGCAATTTTCATATATAACTAATTTTGTTTTTGTAACATCCCGCTCTTGTGCACACTAAATGGACTTATTCTTTGATTACACTTGTGTGCAAGTGATCCAGGTCATTATACTATTGGTTGTTTTGATTATGATTATGAGACACTGTGGATTTGATGATATGTTATTTTTGTTGTGTTTAAATCGACATGTGCTATTCACTGGGTTCTCCTGAGTGTGTAGGACTCTAGATGTTGAGGATGCCGAGGCATCGAGGAAACTCCTGGGACTCTGGATCAAGTCAGGGAGTGTATTTTTATTTTTTGAATGTTGTTGATGTGACATATGTACATATGATTAGATATTATGATGTTGATTTTTATTACTGACATGATTCGTTGATGGATGTAGGTTGACGATAGATTTATGACAAAACTCACATTTGGAGTAAAGGGGTCATGCACGACAACTAGAGACATTGAGGGAGAGGTGTGGTAGTACCCCTACCACAAACTACTAGCACTCCCATTGTGGCTCAAACTGTAGGTTAATGATTACCTAGTTTGAGAGACCTGTGATGTCGTGAGGGTAGACTGTGACAATCACTCACAATGATTCTAAGGGACACACAATAAGACAAGTTCCTTATTCCTTAGAGGCCCTTAGTCTCCCACACGATCACCTAATGGAGTATTGAGTCTAGCGGTTTGACGTCTACCAAATTCAGTCAAGAGGCGAGTGGCACCCTTGGAGCACATTGTGTGTATTGAAGGGCACATCGCGCAAATAAAATGGAAACAGGCGAGCGACACCCTTGAAGCACGTGGTGCATTCAGAAGAGCATGCTACGATTTTAACTGGTAAGTGAATAAACCTAGTGCCTAGAAAAATATGCCCTCTTAGGACATGGTCGGACTTAAAATAAATGATGTGATGAGTAAGTTTAATAACAAATTTTCCCTTAAGAACCTTCACTAATCCTAGTGACTTTAAAACCTAGGTCTAAGTAGAACCTATGAACAAAAAAATAATTAGACATATAACAAGAAGGGGGTAAAT
>SNQJ01S0004997.1:166694-177436 GCA_010110895.2 Picea sitchensis
TGAAGGATTAAATTTATTAAAAGAGTAAATGGTTTTTTTTCTACACTTGCTAAATCTGATTTTTAGTTAAAAAGAAAAAGCGGCGAAACTTAAGGAAAAAGGGGGAATGTCTAACTTAGTAAGGAATTAGCCTTTGGAACTTTCTATTATGAACTCAACTAGGAATTAAGTAAGGTGTGAGTCATTTAATAATTGTAAGGGAATAATGGGACACCGAGGAGAGTTTTTAGGAATGCTTTTAGGTGGGTGAGGGAAATAGGAGAATTTAATTAATTAATAAATTGATTTTCTGGTGCAACTAGGGGATCGAGCGACATGTGTACGGGGGAGGTTTTCCTAATTAAATAAATGAAAAGGGAATCTAATGAGGGTTTGGGAAACTAATGACTAATAAACTCTATAAAAAGGATGGTGGAGGAGGAGTATGAAACACACTTGTCTTGCATAATGTTACGCTGTCGAAATTTTATCTTGACTAAATTTTTTCTTGTGGGAGTTGCAATACCTAGCTTGGGTGATGAGTGCTAGCTCAACCTTGCAAGGTGAGATGAGAAGATATCATTCTATATTATTGTGTGTGTGGCCCCTTTGTGGTTGGGGGGGCTCAGGGGGAAGAAGAGTACCCCTAGCATTGGCTGGGAGGTACCAGTGAGGTCTCATCAGTCGACAAGTTGTAGTTGGACGGAGCGCAACTGCGGGTAGTCACTTCTGGTTCTTCGCACTTGGATACGGTATGCATTTGTATAATTTGTATTGTATAGTAGTTAAATTTATTCTTTATGCATTTCTCTAATTTCAAAAGAACGCATGTGTAGATGGTGTTAAAAGCAAATACTTGTTTAGTTTATGCATTTGTATATTTATCTGTGATAGTGCGCCACTGTGAAATTGTAAAAAGTAGCTAATTTTTCGTTTCTGTGGAATAGAGCTATTGAAATTGTTAATATGAGGATGTGTTCTTCAAAGTATTTAGCACAGTAACAGTTCCCATTTAGTTAATTGAAGGTATTTTATGTACCTATTAGTTTAATAATTGTAAAGTCATTTTTCTTTTGGAGGTGCTTCCAGGCTGTCCAATGCTTTGTTTTCTTCCACCAACAACTTATTCACTCCACCCAACCCCGAGCCAGACTTTCTTTATAATTGGTGTGAAATGTCGGTATCTCCTCTACGACCCACAACTGTGTTTTTATTGTTGTGTTTTTCCTTATTTCTGTGGTTTTTTTACTATTTTGGTTTTTATTACTGTGTGAATTACTAAATTTCTTTTATTTACTATGAGGGGAGTTTGTGAGTGTATTTCATTTCCTTTATGTGAATGCATTGATTTTTGAATGTTTTATAACCCAGTTAACGCATCCCACATGTTACCTATTCTAGTGAAAATTATGTAAATCATGAATGGCCTGAGGTGGAATATGTGGCGTTTTAATCCCTATGACTGTTCTGAACAGCATTTCAATTAACTCTATAGATATTTGTATTGCATTTCAATTTAACACACCATATCCCTCGAATGGTCTCTTTGTTATAACTACTCGAAATTATTTGTAAGCATTACATTTGTAAATTGAGATTCCTTGTTGGAAGTTATTCACAATTTCTTCTAAATCTTGCCATCCGTCAATACGAAGGTTAGTTTCTTGTGCACTTGGCCTTGCCTTGCATTGTCTTTTTAGTCATTTTTTTTTTATTAAAGGTTTAATGTTGATCCCTCATGGGAGGTAGTAGCAAGGTCCCATATCCCAGCCACTATCAGATAGCTCATATGATTAACACCCATTGAGGATACTAGCCACAACAACTAGCTAAACATTTGAGGAAAGATGCTCATAAATTTGTGTTCATCCATTAATTGTTTCTCCACAGAGAAGATCTGGACACAAATTTATGTTAAAAAATTATGTATGACAAATCATTTTGATGTGTGTAGTAATTAGGCTTCCAGAAGAAAAACAATGGCATTATGTTTTTTTTTTAAGGTTTGATATTGACAGAGAAATGGTTCTGAATGCTCGTGCTCATTGCTATATATTCTAAATCCTAGAATCTTGGTTGATTACGCTCAGATTTTTATACCCTGTAATACTTACCAGAGATTGTAATGCATTGCACTGTGATTTAATTAACTAAACCGAGACTTGACGAATCACACAGAGATTTCTACTGTTAGGGGTTAGCGCTGGCAAGTTGTAAATTAAGAATGTTTTATGTAATGGCCTAGGAAACTGAAATTAAGGCAGAGGACCCACTATTGTGGTTAATCCGTTTAGATCAGTTGTTTGTTTTACAATAAGGTATTATTATGAACAACATGGTATCACTCACTAACTTAATCTTACAATGGTTTAGAAATTGATGCAGGAGCATAGCTCCATGCCAACTACGCGCCAGCCATCCAACAAATCAAGCACACATTCAAAGGAGAGGAGAGGCCCAGCCCTCTCACTTTCAAATTTCAAATTTGAATTTAATTGTATTAAATGATTGTAAGACTGGTTGAGCCAACACCATGCTTGTATGTAGGCTATAGTTAGTTGGCCTCTTAATGTTTTGTAAGGCTGAGATCTAGATCCGATTCGGACTAGACAACCATTCAATGTAATTCATTGTAAATTAATGAGAGTTGGTGAGGATGGAGGGAAGAGCTCGAGGAGACCCCTTTTGTAAAAAGATCCTTTGTATCTATAGGATTAAGAAAAAAAAGAGAGTTCATGAGTCGGTAGAGAATCTATAGAGAAGACGGGGAGAAGAGAGGAGAGTCGTGACCTTGTTATAGTCCGAGCTCACATTGTAAAGAGGTATTTCATATTAATACAAATAAGAGAAATTTTTCCTGCATGTTATTTTGTGTTTGTTGATGAATGTCTTTATGTGTTTATGACATGTTGTAGATGTATGTTAGATGTGCATTTGCAGGGATAGATAGCTTTCACTATATGTTTAGAGTTCCTTGATTCCAGGTCTAGTTCTTTTTTTCTTCATGCAAGAGGTTGCATAATAGAACACTGCGGGTTCTGTAAGCCAGTGCATAGAGTGCACTTCTAAATTCTACAGAATTTGGACAGAGTTGTGCCAGGAGGGCACACCAACTGAAGTCATTAACTAAAGGAAGAAACCTCAAGGTTGTTGAACACCTTGAAGGAGAAACTGTGCAGAGGAGAGCACAGAGAGGAGAAGAAGAATTGTTTGAGGATTCTGGAGAACTCTGCCAGGAGGGCATCGAGTTGGTGAAGTGTGCACAGAAGGAATTCTATTTCGAGTTCAGTGGGAAGAGAGAATGTCTAAGGTTTTGTAGAAGCTCTGCCAGGAGGGCATTGAGACAATGCAAGGAGTGCACCAAGAAGAACTCTCTTTCGAGTTCTGAGATAAGGGAAGTGTCTAAGAGAAGACATTCACAGGGTTTTTGAATACCCTGTAGGCTCTGCAAGGTGTGCATCGAGTAGAAGGACACCAAGAAGGCATGAGGCATTTATTTGCAAGAAACGACCTTGAATCTGAGTTATTCGAAATCTCAGCAACACAAGGAGTGTGCAAGAGTGGACTTGTTCTAAGCCCATAAGCTCAGAAGAGAAAGCACAAGAAGAGCGCACACAGAGAAAACCTTTCAATGTTTCAGAGTTTGACAAGATGAGGAGGAGAAACGCCTCTTAGAATATATGTGGGAGGCAAGATTTCAGGCTCCACAACAGGAAGCAAAGGTTAAGGCTTTTGAAACTTTGAAAATCTTCCAAGGGTAAGGAAGAAGCACATTCTCAAGGAAGAGAAACAACAACTATTAGATCAACTAGAGAGGTGAGATTTGGACTGTTGGAGTCTACGTCCAGACAATAGGAGGAGGTCATGTGGGAGAGTAGCTGAGACAGACGGTGGAGACACTTCAGGGAGAAGTGTCGAGTTGTCATGAGCCATCATATTCAGGAGAAGGTGTGAGGGTTTTAAATCCCTGGGAAGCCGCAAAGAAGGGTATAAGGATGGTGGAGACACTTCAGGGAGAAGTGTCGAGTTTCTGTGAGCTGTCGGATCCAGAAAAGGCACCCTAGGTTTAAACCTCGTAACTGTAGAAGGAGGGCACTAAGTTATTGGCCAGAAGTCCTTGAGAAGCAGAGGCAGATGCTCAAAATTATTTGTGGAGAATTCATGAAGTCGTGAGGACCGTAGGATCAAAGGGAGCTACAAGGTGGTTAGAGGCCAGTGAAACCCACCACCTTAGGATCTAGGATCAACGTGAACTATTGATCATGCTTTGCGTAAGTCATTGGATCATATCACGAACTCAAAGTTTGTGAGTTTGGAGGGAAGACCAAATTCTTGGTTTTGCACAAAGTTTCGAGTTGCGAGGAACAGGGAAGGAAATCCAGGCCATTGGATCTGAGCTACGGGAGGACCGTCAGATTAGAACTTCCAACAAGTATCACGTCTCGAGAGTTCGGGGTTTGAGAGGAACTCTTTTCGACTGCAGAAGTCACAAGCTTGTGAGTTGTGAGGGCTCATGCAGCATGTGGCACATCTGCTTGGTGGGGCCGCGTAGTTGACAGGTGGCATGATAATAAAATGCCCGAAGAAAGGTGGATGTTGTGATAGGTATATGGACACGTGTCACTTGGGAAGGAGTCAACCCTTTGTAAATATTATCATGTCTTAGGGATTCATGAAGGAGGAGTACGAGAGCTCATTACTCGAACTTGCGAAGTCACGAGTTGTGAGTAGTACTAGCAGTTAGCCCTAGTTGGTGGTCATGTGTAGGAGGTGCTAACAAGGAGGAACCATACATGTATCTTCATCTTGAGTCTTGGGGTTTTGGAAAAGAGGAGTCGAGGATCTTCGACCCACAAACTCGTGAGTTGCAAGTTGTGAAAGGCTCTTTTGCCAAGGCCAAGTTGTGGTCGCGTGAGGGTGAAGCTCGCGCCTGGTGTTAAGTTACACAGGTGGGGTTTTTGAAGGACCTGTGAATCGGATTTGTGAGGTTCCAATAGGGATCCGAAGGATTTTATTCACCTCGTGGAGAAATTAGAATGATCCTGTGCAGATCTCGGCCGAAGGGTTGGGGGTCTGCACCAGTTGTGGTATCAGAGCTTGATTTTGTCTGTATATTGCAGGCAGAGGGAGCCAGAGGAAAAGGAAGGCAAAGTGTTGAAGCTCTGTGATGATTGTTGCAAGGTGTGCAGTAATCAATAGGCAGTCAGGAGGACTGTAGGAAAGGCTGGAAGTGCTCTCAGTTGTAGAGTGACAGAAACAAATTTTCTAAGAGGGCAGATAGGAACAGGAAGATGGCTACTAAAGGCCATGAGTGTGGTGGAAGAGGAGACCACCAGCAAATGAGTAAAGTAGAGATTGATAAATAAATCATTGATATCAGGGAAAGAATGGAATATCTTGCACTGTGGATGCAGCAGGATGCAAAGATGCATTGGGTATATGAATGGCCTCTAAGGAGGAAAGCGAAGTGTCCAGTGAAGAAATTATTGGCCAGAGGGTAGCGAAGACTGCTAATAGGATGGTTGAGGCATGTGGAAATCCTCAGAGATTAAGAGGATATGGTTCATGACTGTGAACCAGAAGCTGGGAGAAATCTCAGTGATGATGAAGAGGAGAGATCGAGCAGAGATCTCATAGACTGCCAAGTGGGAAGAGATGGACTTTCAAATTTCCAGGTGGGAAATAGAAAGAGATCAAGTGAAGGTCTCATATACTTCTAGGAAGGTAGTGATGAAAGTTCAGGCTGCCAGGAGGGCCATGAAATGAGATCGTAGGAGGATCTCATAGACTATGAGGAGGGCAGAGAAGAAATCCCATATTTCCAAGTGGGCAAGGGAGAGCAGATGAGATTGACTGAAAGTCTCATGAACTCGCAGGTGAGTTTATATCAACAAGAGGAGCTGATAGAGGAATATCAGAAGAGAATTTTGATGATTGGAGGGATAAAGGTATTTCTGCCATATAGCCCAGTTGAGGCCAGTGTGTGTGTTGTCAAGGTAGCAACAGAAGACAAACAACCAACATATATTGTCATGGAGAAAGAGATGGAGCAGATATTAGAGGCTGCCCAAGAAGAAGGAAAAGAGCATTCTAAGGAATGGCTCAATAGTTTCAGCCAGGAAGCTAAAAAGGAGACAGTTGCAACACTGAAGCTGACATCATAAGAAGAACATGGAGATAAGATGTTCACTCCATGGGAGAAGGAGTTAGAAATGCTGGAGGATTGGATAAACAATCTAGAGCCAATAGGTGACTGCCATGAGCACAGAGTCATGCAGATGATAGCAAAGGAGAATTCTGAGGAATCACTCAAAAATTTCATCCAGGGAGATGAACAGAGGATGATGACTATAATGTTGAGGCATGTAGTAGAAGATGAAGGAGAATTCCAGTCTGAGGAGAAGCGAGAGGAAGCTGGAGATGCACCAACAAGAAAACTGGTAGAAGAAAAGCTGTCAGAGAAGGAAGGTGAGTAGAAGCTCAGTGATAGGATTGCAGAATTGGAGTCTGCAGCAGGGTGGTAACTCAATGCCACAAGAGAAGGTAAAGACAACATGGGAGATCGAGTTGATCTACCCATTTGTAGAGAAGAAGTGCAGCCAAGGAGACTGCATAAAGAGAGCCAACCACTAGAGAAGCTGGACGAGGTGATTGAGGAGATCAGGAGGCTGATGTTGAGGTCAGCACTAGAAGCGGTCAACAAAGGGAAGCTGAGAAGAGGATAACCTTCAAGAGAAGTAGGGGAGATGATGCATCAGTAGTGAGGTGAGGGAGCAGATGGACAACTCTAGAGAATAGTTTGGTATACGGGTGGATTTCAACAGAGCCTGGAAGCTGATGAGCAGGAGCTCATGATTTTTGCAGTTGAGGAGTATGATGTAGTAGCATCGCTCCATGCCAGCTATGTGCCAGCCAACTAGCACATCAAGCGTTCATTCAATGGGGAGGAGAGGCCCAAACCTCTCGCTTTCAAATTTCAAATTTGAATTTAATTGTATTAAATGATCATAAGGCTGGTAGAACCAACACCATGCTTGTATGCAAGCTGTAGTTAGTTGGCCTCTTAATGTTTTGTAAGGATGAGATCTAGATCTGATTCTGACTAGACATCCATTCAATGTAATTCATTGTAAATTAATGAGAGCTGGTGAGGATGGAGGGAAGAGCTCGAGGAGCCCCATTTTGTAAAAATATCCTTTGTATCTATAGGATTAAGAAAAAAAGGAGAGTTGATGAGTCGATAGAGAGTCTGTAGAGAAGATAGAGAGAAGAGAGGAGAGTCGTGACCTTGCTACAGTTCGAGCTCACATTGTAAAGAGGCATTTCATATTAATACAAACAAGAGCAATTTTTCCTACATGTTATTCTATGTTTGTTGATGAATGTCTTTATGTGTTTATGGCATGTTGTAGATGTGTGTTAGATGTGCATTTGCAAGGATAAATAGATTTCACTATCTGTTCAGAGTTCTTTGATTTAAGGTTTGGTTCTTTGTGGCTTCATGCAAGAGGTTGCATGACATAACACTGTGGGTTCTCTAAGACAATGCATAGAGTGCACTTATGAATTATACGGAATTTGGATAGAGTTGTGCCAGGAGGGCGCCCTAGCTGAAGTCATTAACTCAAGGAAGAATCCTCAAGGTTGTTGAACACGTTGAAGGAGAAACTGTGTAGAGGAGAGAACAGAGAGGAGAAGCAGAATTGTTAGAGGTTTCTGGAGAACTCTTCCAAGAGGGCATCGAGTTGGTGCAAGTGTGCACAGAAGGAACTCTATTTTGAGTTCAGTGGGAAGACAAAATGTCTGAGGTTCTGTAGAAGCTCTGCCAGGAGGGCATTGAGCCAGTGAAAGGAGTGCACCGAGAAGAACTCTCTTTCGAGTTATGAGATAAAGGAAGTGTCTAAGAGAAGACATTCACAAGGTTGTTGAATACTATGTAGGCTCTACAAGGTGTGCATCAAGCAGAAGGACACCAAGAGGGCGTGAGGCATTTCTTTCTAAGAAACAACCTTGAATCTGAGTTATTCAAAATCTTAGCAGCACAAGGAGTGTGCGAGAGTGGACTTGTTCTAAGTCCATAAGCTCAGAAGAGAAAGCACAAGAAGAGCGCTCACAGAGAAAACCTTTCGAGGTTTTAGAGTTTGACAAGCTCAGGAGGAGGAATGCTTCTTACAATATAGGTGGGAGGCAATATTTCAGGCTTCGCAGCAAGAAGAAAAGGTTAAGGCATTTGAAACTTTGAAAACCTTCCAAGGGTAAGGAAGAAGCACATGCTCAAGGAGGAGAAACAACTGTCGTTAGATCAGCTGGAGAGGCGAGATATGGACCATCGGAGTCTACGTCCAGATAGCAGGAGGAGGTCACGTAGGAGAGTAGCTAAGATGGATGGTGGAGACACTTTGGGAAGAAGTGTCGAGTTGTCGTGAGCCATCGGATCCAGGAGAGGGTGTGAGGGTTTTAAATCCCTGGGAAGCCACACAGAAGGGTAGACATATGGTTGAGACACTTCAGGGAGAAGTGTCGAGTTGTCTTGAGCCGACGGATCCAAAAAAGGTGCGCGAGGTTTAAACCTCGTAACTGCAAGAAGGTAGGTGCCAAGTTATTGGCCAGAAGTCCTTGAGAAGAAGAGGCAGACGGTCATAATTCTCTGTGGAGAATTCACAAAGTCACAAGGGTTGTATGATCAAAGGGAGATACAAGGTGGTTAGAGGCTGGTGAAACCCACCACGTTAAAATACAGGATCAACGTGAATCATTGATCATGCTTTGCGTAAGCTGTTGGATCATATCGTGAACTCAGGGTTCATGAGTTTGGAGGGAAGAACAAATTCTTGGTTTTGCATGAAGTTCTGAGTTGCGAGGAATAGGGATGGAAATTCAGGCCATTACATCCGAGCTACGGGAGGACCGTCGGATCAGAACTTCCAAAAGGTATCATGTCTTGGGAGTTCAAGGTTTGAGAGGAACTCTTTTCGGCTGCAGAAGTCACAAGATTGTGAGTTGCGAGGGCTCGTGCAACACGTGGCATGTCCTCTTGGTGGGGCCACGTAGTTGATAGGTGGCATGACGATAAAACCCCTGGAGAAAGGTGGATGTGGTGACAGGCAGCTGGACATGCGTCACCTGGGAAGGAGTCAACCCTTCATAAATATTATCATGTCTCAGAGATTCGCAAAGGAGGAGTATGAGAGCTCAACACTCCAACTTGTGAAGTCATGAGTTGCGAGTAGTGCTAGCAGTTAGCCCTAGATGGTGGTCATGTGCAGGAGGTGATAACAAGGAGGAACCATACCCGTATTTTCATCTCGGGTCTCTAGGTTTTGGAAAAGAGGAGTCGAGGATCTTCGACCCACTAACTCGCAAGTTGCGAGTTGTGAAAGGTGCTTGTGCCAAGGCCCAGTTTTGGTCACATGAGGGTGAAGCTTGCGCTTGGTGTTAAGTTACATAGGTGGGGTTTCTGAAGGACCTGTGGATCAGATTTCTGAGGTTCCAATAGGTATCTGAAGGAGTCGCTTCGACTCATGGAGAAATTAGAACGATCCTGTGCGGATCTCAGCCCGAGGGTTGGGGGTCTGCACCAGAAATTATTTAGGTTGCAACTCTCATAATGGTTTACTTTTATTAATGGTATCGCATGTGTTATTGCATATTTACTTTTGTTAATGTGTTAGGCATATTTACTTTTATTATTGTGTCATTGCAGGGATAATTCACTCATTTTCACTTAGTCATAATGGTTTAACAACTAATGGTTTATGGTTTATTTGTGTAATAGTTTAATGGCTTGCGCAAGATTAATGGTTGAAGTTTTAATAGTTTTATTAGCTAAATTGATTAATAGTTTAATAATTAATTGGTTACTATGTAGTTGTGCGATTAGATGGTTACTATGTGGCTTGTGCCTTAAGTTGAATTGTAAATGGTGGTTGGTCATAGTTGTTACATGACATATGATTTCCTTGTAGGAAAACAAGAAATCCTTCGGCTAGTTGCGCAATTTAAATTTGAATGATGTCACCTTGCATCTTGTTGACTTGTTGATTAGGTGCTTGGGTCTAGTCTTCATGTATTTATTGATAGTTAATTCAGTCTCCTAGCGTGTTGGATTTTGCTTGGGTTAAATTTCTAGATATTTTATGTTGTGCCTTGGTTACTATCACGCCTATCGCCATGTGATGACATGATTCTCGATGAGGGGATCATTGTGCACCGTGTTTGATAGATGAAAATGATAACCTAGCCAGAGTCTTGTGCTTCCCAATGTGGGCATAATGTTCATTGTAATTGATGTTGGTAATTATTTTTGTAATGCCTTAATGTGATTGGTTTTTGCTCGTTGTAGAGGTTTCTAGTTATTGATCATCGAAGCCACTGTGCTGGGATTGATTGACATTGTCTTTTATCTTAGTAGGTGTGATCTTGAGTCTGATGGGAGGGATGTAGACACCTCCTTGTTCCTCAGAATAGTCACCATCCTTGAGATCTTAAATTTTCAAAATCGATGGGAAGCTAGGCTTGAACGTTGCTTATGTGTCATGGAGGTCATAACCTTGCAGGGTAGGACGAGCGGGTAGTCATTTTTATTTTTCTTCTATTGATTTTCGTTTGTTTCTTCCAGTTTCTTGATGTTCTAGTATGCTAGGTTGTTATGTTGTTTATTGTTTGAATTGCATGTGTTGTGTTCATTGTCGAGTTGCGTTGATTGATCGTTGTCATTTTTTCTTCCTGCAAAAATAAATAAATAATATATATATATATATATA
>SNQJ01S0004997.1:177532-199272 GCA_010110895.2 Picea sitchensis
AATTCAGATCACTACGGCTTCCGTCGATTAGATATTTGATTGTAATGTTGCTAATTAAATTGATTTGTATTCATGTAGGTAATTATGGTTAGAGGACACTGCAGAGGTAGATGACGGGGTGCTAGGGAGGAGGCTCGATGCCCCCAATACCATCCATGCCCGAGGGGTCTAACCCCCAAGGAGCTGGAAAAGTTGTTAGGTAGCAACAAATAGTTTTGGGTGATGTGGTTGGGCTGATGAGGTCCTTTCAGAGGATGTCTGAGGCACTGATCAATCATTTGGATAGAGATGAGGCCATGGCACCGACACCTCCTAAGGGTGCACCGCACGCTCTGGTCGGTACTAGTAGCATTCACCATGAACTCGAGAAGGTCGAATTTCTCGAGTTCTTTGGTGCCTTGGATGGCGCAGCCACTGAGGCATGGTTGGAGAATATGGTGATGTGTTATGCACTTAGTGACTATACCTCCAATAGGAAGGTCCGCATGGAGGTCTTTCTTTTGAAGGGGAGCACTCTTCTGTGGTGGAAGACACTCTTGCGGCAATTGAACATGGAAGTCAAAGATGTGTCGTTGGAATAGTTCCGAGAGAGGTATGTATCTAAGTAATTCATTGAGCGTAATCTCACCGAGTTCAATGCCTTGCAACAGGGCGACCATATGGTGCCCAAGTACGAGGCCCATTTCATGGAGCTTCTTTGGTATGCTCTGCACCTAAATACTGGGAAACTTAAGGTCAACAAGTTCATGTTTGACCTTAACGTCAGCATTTGTGAAAAGGTGAGGATTTTGATGACTCAAACCTTGCATGGTACTGTCCATAAGGCCCTCATAGCATAGGAAGAGATATTCAACAGGGGTTAGAGAAGGCATCTAGCGATACCAATAGGACAGGCATCATCTGGTACACAGAAGCATCAAACACCAGCTAGAATTTCACTAGGATTTCAAGGCACTCATAGAGGATCCACATACGCTACACCACAATGCTCGACACCTTAGCAGTGGACTCCTTATCGAGGAACACAACACCAACAACAACGTCGACTGCAACAAAAATAGTTTAGGCATGTTCAGTAGAATAGACCAAGGTTCTAGACCAGTGGGTCGTCAGCTTCTACTTCGAGTACCAAGAGTACTAGACCAAAGAAAGGGTGTTGGACATGCGGAGAGCCACATTACCAGCATGACTTCCTAGTGAAGAGGACCAGAGCATATGGATCAGCCGGACCAGCTACTGTGGGAGATTTGGGCAAGGCCCATTAGATTCATGTAGCGGTGAATAACCATCAGGCAGAGCACCAAGTGAATGCGCTTGAGATGCCAGGTACCGTCATTGACCATAACCTTAGTATTTTGATAGATCTAGGTGCTACAGAGAGTTTTATTTCTGGTGTAGTGCTAAAAATAATTAAGGTAAAGGCAGTCAAAGAGGACAAGTTTATCTTTGTAGAAATGGCTTCAGGAGCTAAACAAAAGGTTGGAGGGAAGGCTATGGGTTGTAGCCTTAACCTGGGAGAGTTTTCCACTAGGGCCAACTTGTACATCATGATATTAGGGTCTTATGATGTCATTATCGGTATGGACTAGTTGGAATCGCATGAGGCGATAATCAACTGTAAGACGAAACGGTTGAAATTGGTCGATGGTGAGGGACAAATACATGTAATTGTAGGTCGGAACGAGTGAGTTTCCCTGAGGTTCATCTCTTCCTTGCAGCTACAGAAGAGAATGTGCAAAGGATGTAAGTTATATGTGATCCTTGCGTTAAACAACAAGGGCATAGGAGAAGGTCTAAAAACACTTCTAGTGGTGCAAGAGTTTGCGAACGTCTTCCTCGAGGAGTTACCTAGGATGCCGCCTGACAGGGAATTAGAATTTAACATAGAGCTAAACTCGGGGACTGAACCTATAGAAAGAACGCCTTATCGGATGTCGACCCCGCAGTTACAGGATTTGAAAATGCAACTGAAGAAGTTGTTGTACCTAGAACTTATATGTCCAAGTGTGTCACCATGGGGTGTGTTTGTTATCTTCATACAGAAGAAGGATGGGTCATGGAGACTCTGCATTGACTATCATCAATTGAACAAGGAAACGATCAAGAATCAATATCCATTGCCAAGGATTGATGATCTGTTTGATCAGATGAAAGGTGGGATGGTGTTTTCAAAGATTGACTTGAGATCAGGGTATCACCAGTTGCGGATCAAAGAGGACAACATCCCTAAGACCCCCTTTAAGACGCTATTTGGACATTACGAGTTTATTGTTTTACCATTTGGACTGATGAATTCCCCATGGGTATTTATGAGTTTGATGAATGGGGTATTCCATGAATACTTCGACAAGTTCTTTGTAGTATTCATTAACGACATTTTGATTCAATCTCGGAAAATGGAGGAGAATGACAAGCACTTACGCATGGTACTATAGTGTCTACAAGAGAACAAGTTGTATGAGAAGTTGTCTAAATGATCGTTTTATCAGTCAAAGATTCACTACTTAGGGCATGTCATCTCCAACAAAGGTATTGCTATGGATCCAGCAAAGGTCAAGGCTATTATGGAATGGCCTACACCAACGAATGTCCTCGAAGTGCATATATTCATGGGTTTAGTGGGATACTATCAACGGTTCATTGAGGTTTTTTCTAAGATAGCATATACGATCAGAAAATTTTGCAAGAAGAACAAGAAGTTTTTTTGGATTGAGAAATGTGTGGAGGCATTTCAGAGGCTCAAGGAGATGTTGACGACAACACCAATATGAAAGGTCACTGACATGGATGCAAACTTCTTGGTATGCACTGACACATCCAAGGAAGGCTTAGGTTGATTCTTGATTCAATATGGTCGAGTGATCTCTTACATATCGAGAAAGTTGAGAAGGCATGAGGAGAAATATGCGACGCACGATCTGGAGTTGTCAGCCATTGTTTATGCCTTGAGAGTTTGGAGACACTACCTTATTGGATGAAAATTCAAACTAAAAATAGACCACTATGGTCTACACCACATATTTACACAAAGCGACTTGAATGCATGACAACGACGTTGGTCAGAATTGCTTAGCAACTACGATTTTGAGATTACCTACATAAAAGGAACAATGAACAGAGTGGCTGATGCGTTGAGTCGGAGACCACACATATTTTTGGTGATTCTTCTTCAAACGAATATACATGAAAGGATTCTAACTTTACATTCTGAAGATGACTGGTACAAATAGGTCAAGGATTTTATCGGACAAAACACAATGATGGTACCAAAATTTGATATATTTACTTTGGAAAACGACGGATTATTGAGATTTAAAAACCAAATTTACGTACCTCCCAATGACGACTTGAGGAGTTTGATCCTAAACAAGGCTCATATATAAGTATACATGGATCATACTAGAGTTAAGAATATTAGGGAATACCATAAACCCTTATTCTTATAGAGCAGAATGAAGGTAGACATAGTTAACTACATGGAAAGATGTCTAGAATGTCAGCACATGAAGGGTGAACATAGACATTCGATAGGATTACTACATCTGTACTCTATTCCAGAATCGAAATGGGAGGTCATTTCGATGGATTTTTATTGTTGGATTTCCCTTGAGGGCAAGGAGACATGACTTGATTTTTGTGGTAGTCGACACTCTGATGAAGAGTGCTCATTTTATTTCTGTGTGTAAGATGTATCAGGAACCTGACATACCTAGAGTTTTCATTAGTGAGATTGTGAGGCTACATCGCATGCTAAGAGGATGATATCCAATAGAGGTGTTAGCACTCTGTAAATTCCCATAGGTTGTCAGAGGTAGAATAAATTTAACAGAGGTAACTTACAAAACCAGTTCGAAACTAGGATCTAGTCCTGCCAGTTTCATAGAGGGATCTCTCTATAGGATTTAGATATGTTTGGGTTTTAGTTATTAGGCTAACTAAAATAATATGAGTTTGTTGGTTTGTATTATAAATATTCTCTGAAGTGTTGCATTTAAACATCCATTGGGCTATGGGGTCTGTGTCAAGGATTGAGATCAGATACAGATTTTATTAAGTTTTTTCATAGGGAAAGATAATGAAAATGTTGGATATTTTAGAATTAAAGTTATGGAAAGACAGAAACAGGTGAGGTAGTCAATTAGAACAAAGAATCATTTAATAATTTATTTATTATAATATCAGAATAAGAACATTTAAATCACTAAAATATAGAAACAAAGTGCATGAAACAAATTTTGTACTTTAACTTCTTTTAGACAATCAGAAATAGAAAATAGAATGATAAGGAAGTAAGATAAATAATTAACAAAGAGAAGTAAACATCACCAACACCAACATGCAGGAATCCTGTGAATCACCTTTTCATTACTGGTAGATCTCTTCAAAAAGATTACAGAGACAACTCACTTAGGCGCAAAAATAAACCCTTAATACTTCGAAGTTTGAAGTATTTATAGAAAAATTACATCTGATCCTTTCATTAATGATCAGGATATGGTGGAGAGAAAATATAACTAACTAGATTACATATTACAAAAAAGTAGGAATGTTAAATGATCCTCTTGAATCCTTGGTGCTGATTCTGAGGAAGGTGGTTGGTGATTCATCTTTGACTTGACTATGACTATTCTCCTTATCCTGACTTAGATGTGCACATCATCTCTAACCGATCAAAGCACATAGGTATTCCCATCTCTTTTGAATATGGATGGTAACTCTGAATAATCTTCAGTATACTTCATCCATCTCTGTGTACTTCGCAAAGGTGGGCTTGGTGATGAATATGTACATTATCTCATGTTAGATTCTCAGGTCCAACTGTAGAGTCTCCAAGAATGATTTTCCACTAATGCTTCCTTGTATCCCTGCAAACTTAGAACCATCATTTTCCACTGTGAGGATCTTTTGATTGTATTCTGACAGAGTAATCATATTTTCATTGATCACTAATAAACCTAGGAGCCCTTTCTTATGTAGTGAATTGACTTTGCTAAAAAACCTTTGCACTCCAATATCCATTGTTTAGGATCTTTCCTCAAGTTGCAACATCAATCCTCTCTTGCTCAAAACTTTCTTGACCTCCAGGATGGTTTCTGTCCTATCCTCAATTTCCAAAGTCTCTAGCTCTTCTATTGTCTTAGAATTCAAGAACCTGATGATCTCATTGGCTTCTGTAGTATTTTCTCCCAATTCTTCTCTTATCCTGTCAATGGCTTGTCTGGCTCTCTGCACCAGTTCATGTTGCTCAAACATGATCTATATGAGTGACCATATCTCTTTCATGCAGTTGAAAATGTCTAACAGGATGTTTTCTTTGGCTTCTGAGAGTGTCTTACCCATGACTGTCTCCTTTTGCATCTTTTGTAGTTCTTTCTTTAGCCTCTATAATTTGTAAATCTATGTATTGTAGCTATCCTAAAACATGGCTTTCAGCTTCTGAAGGTTATTGATATCATCCTGTAGTCTTTTGATTTCCTATCCTTGCAAGTTCATGTCCTCCATTGACTTTGCCAATTTTTCTAATGCCTCCAATGTTGTCACTAGAATATCTGATGGGAGTTCTGCTATTGTGCCTTTTGTTGTTGTACTGACCCCTGTGAGAAGAAATTCTTGTATAGGGATGACAGTCATTGGCACACTTTTCTCTTTTTATTTGACCATCTTCTCTAGCTCAACCTCCATCTCCTTTATTTGTGCATTCTTTTCCATGATTAATTTTAACATTTCCTCCTTGCGACCTTAAGTCTCAGCCATTTCCTTCGCCTGTGGGTCTTCTATGGAAGGGATTTTCAATTGTTTCCTTAAGGATGCTATATCAACATTCTTCTTCTTGCGGAGTTCTTATATTGATTTGACATTGGATGGATCATATCCAATTTTCAATACCATTTCTTCTAGGGAATTGATCTTCTTATCCTTAGCTAGGGAGGATATTGTTTCTAGCTTGAGCTAAGACTGGACATTGTTTAAGGAGACCTACAAATTTTTTGCAGTCATGGAGGTATTTCCTAAGGTGGAGAAAATTATTTCTACAGTCTGTCTGCACATATCCATTTGATTAGCTCGATGCACTTCTTTGACATCAAACTCAAATGTTGACATTTTATAATAAAAGATTTCCTTGGGGTGAGGCACCTGTGCCTATAGGAATTCCATATGCATCCTTCCTTTATCTGTATCAAAGGTAGAGAGAAACCTATGTTGTGTTGTAGATGTCTATTTCCATAACTGTGCATAGGTACTATTTCTCAACAATTCATTCTTCTTTTTTATCAGGTTATACTTCTCAAAGATGTTGAGTCCTGCAGGCTCCAATCAGGATTGTGTTGAAAATGTGATGTCTGTTTGTTTCTTGGATGAAGAAGTGGACATCATTTGTTGGCTGCCTAAGAAAAGTGGTGAATTTTCTCCCTCCATTACTATGGTGTACTGAGTTTCTTCTCCTCTAGACCTGTCAGGTGTATGACTGGTCTTGGGTGTTTTCCTGTAAACTTGGAAGTCTTCTGCTGAGACTTTTGTGACTAAGGGAGACACTTCTTTCCTAGGCCTCTTCTCTATTGGTACCTGTGGAGTAATTGTTTGTGAAATGATGGCAAGAGAATGAAGTTTTTCAATGTCTATCAGGGTGTTTTCCTCCAATTATGTCTGGTTCATGTATCTCTCAATCTCAGGTTTAGGCACGTGAGCATACGGGGAAATCATGTTCTTTAATATGGTTTCTACAATAATTCCACATGGATCATAGTGCCAAGGAAATTTGAAACTGAACTTCATTTATTTTAACAACTTATTGGCCTCCTCTGTTGCAGCTCGGTTGTTGCTAATAAAATATCTTATTTGTCCCTTGATCGTTAGTTGTTTCTTCTTTTTTAAAGATACAAAGTGAATATCATATGAATTTACCATCTGTCGGATCTATTCTAGAGAAAATATCCTGACAGGTAAATACTTAAGAATCTTGTAAGGGGATAATTCACATCCCTAGACCCTGATTTCTATATGATCCTTGTAGAGGTACCGATCCCCTGTTTTAACTAGGTCTGATAGGTGAAGAATTCTCTAAATTTCCTTGTTTATCCTTGGTTATTTTATTCCATTGAGCATGCTTGCCACTAGGTGGTAAAAATGGTCTATGAACTTCTTGAAATTGAACTCAGATGAGTTCTTTCTCACACAGGTTGTGGGTTACCATCTTGGTCTAGCTTTTGCGTGGAGAAGGAGAACTTATCTGCTTCCAAAAAGATGAACAGGTATACCAAAATCAAAGAATACTTCAACATACCATTTGTGGAAAAATTGAAGAGTTTTTCATGGATGTTGTCGGCTAGAAACTGGTTGTAGTTGAACTATGTAGTAGCCTTTTCCTCAAGGGAGGAAATGGATAGAAAACCTAGAATGGGCTCGTCTACCCACTTGTCTGAATAGTATCCTAGTAGGCAGCACAAGGAAGAGATAATTTGATTTTGTTTAGCTGAGAAGATGTATGAATGGTATGGGGGGTTCATTTTGGGTAATTACTCATTTTCAGGGAGAAAGAGCTCAAAGATTTGAGCTCTCTGTGGGAACGACAACTTTTGGTACATATCGATCATAATTTCAATGGAAAAAGGGGAAAGATAGTCAGCTCTAGGTATCTTCATTGTCTGGTCTATCATTTCTAGGGAAATGGTGAAAAGAGTTTCACGAGATAATGAAACAATGGATCTTTGGATAGGAAGATAGTGTTCTTGGCATTTCAGAGAAAAATCGAGAAAATGATCATTCTAAGGAAAGAGGTATAGTGGAAGATTGGACTCCCAGAGTCCAATCTCGTCGCTCTGGTCCAGAAAAGTATCTTTGAGCCATAAGTTTAATTCAAAGAATTCAAATTCACACTTTAGATATGCAATCAAATAATCTTTATCAGCCAACAGTATTCGATCCAAGTCAACAGGAGTAGGGAGGAAAGGATTTTCTTCGATCTCTGAGGATTTGGATTTGGGCTCCATTGATTTGTCTAATACCTACAAATTAAAAGATGTTAAATGTGTTTACCAAGATTTAATGGTGGTCATCGAATGAAAGTTTGATGGAAGTCATCTCAAGACTAGGAATGGTGGCTTTAGTTGCATTTGGATCGTGAACAATGCAAGAATGGTGAAAAAACGAGATCAAGTGGTTAAATGGGTGTCTGTTATGGAGCGGATAAAGAGTCAGATGGTTAACGGTCATGTTTGACCGCATTGATTGGCAAATCAGGCATATCGGAAGTGAGGTGGATGGATTTGAATGGCCAACGGATGTATGGAGGTGACATGGAGGTTAATGAGTGGATAACGGGTGGATGGGATGTGACGGGCGATAGGTGAGTGGAGTGTGACGTGTAGGTAGAGTAATGGAGTGTAGCGGAGGAGTGAAAAAGTGGTATGAAAGGGTGGTTTAGCAGTTTTCTCAGAGGGGGGTTTAGACAGTAAGTGGTAAAGAGAGAGGGGGGTCTGAGTTAACAAGAATGTACCATGTTAGGAGGGGACTGCTTGCGAAAATCCACTAACTCGAACCCCCCCACATCGTTAAAGTCATAATGGTCTGGGGGGTCTGATATCCACTTCCAACAGTAGATCTAAGCGCACATTGATGTAACATTGATATTAGTGCACAATTTAGCACAAAGTGCCAAATTTTTCATATAATCCCAAAAACTTAGGATAAATCATTTTATGGGTTTTTCGTTGTTCCCCTTCTTTATTTTCATCATCAGAGGGTCCAAAATACAACATTTTAACTCAAATCAAAGCATTTAACCAACTTTTCATCAATTTTATTGGAATGAAAGCATACTAACCTATCTCCTAATCTAATCACCTAGCAACTTTAACCCATATTAGACTATTGGGTTAAAAATTATTCTAACCTAAGATACTTGGCTAAGTTTAGACTGTTTAGCCAGGTTTATTCACTATCCTATATAATTAGGTTAAGATTAAACTGTTAAGCCCAATTTATTCCCTAACCTATCTTCATAAATTTAAAGAGCTTGACCATGGTTAGACAGTATGGATCAAGACAATTTTATTACATGGGATTTCATCTTTTTCTTTTTATACCCTCTTTTATTCTTTTTTTCTATTTTAATTCTTTTTCTTTTCTTTTTCTTTTTTCTTTTTCTTTATTTTCTTTTCTTTTTATTTCTTTTTGTAATTCATTTGCAGAATGAAATATTATTTACAACAACAAATGCAACTAGAGTAAAAACTTTATAGTCAACAATTGATCCTATGCAACATAGGGTTATAACAGTGGCTCCACCTGTAGAGGGTGCTCTCCTTGTGAGGTGCCAAGAACCTGCTACCTGATGTTTTGAGAATTCTTCTCTAGTTCTTCTTCTGCAACTTGATTTGTTTTATTTTGAAAATCTGATGGCACTGGTCAATTTCTTAGGGCCTTCTCTTCAGTCTTCAAGCATCTTATCAACAACACCCACACATAAAATGAAAGTAAAAACAGTTTGTGCAATGAGGTGGATAGTTAAAAATATGTATTCTAGTGGAACGTAATGCTTGAGCATCCTGCCATTGATAGGACCCCCTGGAAGATCTACTCCTTCCCTGCGCTTGAGTAAGAATGTGTTGTTCCCTCTATAAGCCTGCATGGTGTAAGGGTCTTTCCACAGATTCGCAAACTTCCCATTCTTTCCCTTGTCTTCATTTATGGAATCCCATTTCAATACAAGATCACCCAATTTGAAATCATCTTCCTTCGTTCTTTTGTCATAAACCTTCTTGATGCTTTCTTGGATTACTTGTCTCTGGTTATACACCTCCTCTCTGGATTGCTGAAGTTGGATCATTTGGTTGATTCTCCTTTGAATAGCATTAGTCTATGTCTGCACTTCTTGCAACAACTTCATAATAGGAACACCCAAAGAGGTGGGAAAAAAAACATCAATCCCATATACCAACTGATATGGGGACATACCAATTGATGTTTTTGTGGTCAACCTGTCAGCCCAAAGTGCATGGACCAACTTGTTTTTCCAAGATTTATTATTTTCCTCCAACATATTTTTTATGAAATTCACCAAACTTTTATTTGAAGACTCATCCAACCCATTTCCCTGAGGGTAACAGGTTGTGGAGTTGCCCCAAAGTAATCTGGTACTTTCTGCAAAATTCTATTAGCTTTTTTTATCTAAAAGTTGTTCCATTATCAGTTATGATTTTCCTAGGACATCCAAAGTGAGACAGAATATTAGTTTCCAAGAATTTAATAATGACAGAGTTTGTGGCTTGCTTGCAGGGTACAACTTCAATCCACTTTATGAAGTAGTTTTTAGCTATGAGGATCCACTTGTGCTGGCCTGAAGAGGTTGGATGAATTTCTCCAATAAATTCCAAACCCCATTGCTAGAATGGAGCTTCCACATAAATAGGTTTCAAGGGTAAAGGCAAAAGTTTCTTTTTTCCTTCAAAGACTTGGCACTTGTGACAGGAGGTTACCTTTTTATGTACAATTGAAAACAAGGTGGGCTAGTAAAAGCCATCTCTAAGAATTGTTTTAGCAACATTTTTCCAACTTATATGCCCGCCACAATCTCCTTCATGGAAATCTTGCAATGCCTTGTTAACTTCATCCTTTAATAAAAAATTAAGCAAAATACCTCCAACATCTTTCTAGTATAGATTTCCATCCAGAATACAATATTTCAATGCTTTTAGTTTGAAGAATCTATCTTTAGTCTTACTTAGACCAGGAGGAGCATGTAAATTATGCAAGAAAAAGATGAGGTTTGCATACTGTGGAGAATTTGAGAATACCTCTTTGACATGGGGAGTTTCCTTCTCTCCCTGTTCATCAACTGTCACTAAAAAGTGTATATCTAAAGCATGAAAATTTGATTCAACCATCAATTTGGCCAAACCCTGACCCTTGATCAATTTAGTTGGTTTGATTCCTACATCATATTCCAGAATCACAACAATCCACTTCCCTCTAATACCATCAGGGTTATCCCTAGTCAGGATATCCTTCACCACTGCATTTGGAACACAAGAAATAGTATGAAAATGGAGAATTTAAACTCTAAAATATTTTATTTATCTTACCAGGGAAAAATCTTGTTTCTCTATTATATTGTAGTTAAGTTCAACATCTCTCAATGACTTGTTGAAAAAGGCTATGGGATATTCATTCCCTTCATTGTTTTCTTGCAATAGGATTGTTGCAATGGTGTGTTCAGATGCAAAAGGTAATAAATAGAAATCCTTAGTGTAATCTAGACTGATGAATGCAGGGTCTTGTGTAAGTGCATATTTTACCTGCTCAAAGGATTGTGTAGCTTCTGTGTTCCTCTTTATTTTAGTATCTTTTTTCAACATATTTGTAATGTTCCTGAGGAGTTTTGCCAAATTGGGTATGAATCTTCTCAGAAAAATTATTTTCCCTATAAAGGATTGCAATTGTTTAATGTTCCTAGGATGGTCCAACTTTTGGATGGACACAATTAAGCTGGGGTCTATATTGATTCCATCTTTAGAGATTAAATTCCCTATTAGTTTTCCTTCTTATAAACCAAAAAGAGTTTTTTTTGGACTCAATGAAATCCCAAACTTTCTGCACTTTTCAAACACTCGTCTGAGGTGTTGTAAATGTTCCTCATATGACTTTGAGTAGACAATAATTTCATCCAAATATATGACTATAAACCTACCAAGCTCATCCACAAAGGAAATTTTCATTTCTCTTTGGAAAGTGGCACCAATATTCATCAAACCAAAGGGCATTTTCACCTGCTTAGTTCCCCGGGGTGTGGTGAAAGTTGTTTTCTCCTGGTCATCTAGGTGGACAAGAACTTGGTTATAACCAGAAAAACCATCTAGCAAAGAGATCCTACTGGCCCCGACTACCTTTTATAAGATGGGATCCATTTTAGGAAGAGAATAGTTGTCTTTGAGGGAAACCTTGTTGAGGTTTTTGAAATCAATGCAAAACCTAATTTCACCAGTCTTCTTTCTAGGAGGAACCAGATTGGAAACCCATTTTGAAAATCTTAAGGGGACTATAATTTTGGCGTCATACATCTTTTTGATCTATTTTTCTATCAGGGGTAGTAACTTTGGATTGATTCTCCTAAATTTCTTCTTGAAAGGCTTATGTTCTTCTTTTATTGGGATCTTTTGTTGTATGATACTTATGTCATAAGACTTTAAATCCTCATAACTCCAAGAAAAGACATCTACAAATTCCTTAAACAGTACAATACATTTGTGTTTTTTCTCGGGGGGTAAAGAATTAGACAGTTTTATCATTTTGGGTTTTTCTCGTGTTCCTATATTATATTCCTCGACCTCGTTTCCACTAGGTTCAATATTTGGCTTTTTTTCTACATCGTTGAAATCAAATAGTTCTTCTAAAGGAAACAAGCCTCTCGTTAAATCATTATTCTTCAATTACAAAATATTTGAGTCTTGATCTTTTTCATTTATTTCATCTGAATCTACTTTATTTACACTATCATTTTCAATGTCTAATTTATTTACACTATCATCATCACTCTCTACATCTATGTTTGTACACTCAAAATCATTTTTGGACTGTAGGAAATCTTCAATTTTTTCATCGTTGTCAAATACTTTCCAGTACCTGATGTTGTCTAGACAGTTAGTCTTCATTTCACTTCTACTGTGTATTGGCAATTTTGATGGAAAGGTATTTTGCATCCAGCTATTGAATTAGGTAATCCATATGCAAGTATGTTATGTCTTCTGAGCATTACCTACAAGTCAATTTTAGTGAAACATTGTAGAAAATCCAAAACAACACTTCTATAAGCTATGAGTCTAGGATTTTTAGTTGAATACTCACCTTTGATTTGTTTAATGACAAGTTCAGAATCCTCTCTTACCATAATCTTTTTGGCACCAATCTTCTTCAATAAATTCAGGTTGAGGATCAAGGCTTCATACTCAGCTATGTTGTTGGTGCACTGGGAATTTAGTTTATAAGAGTGGCTTTCTGAATACCTTTCTTTATGATTATGAAACCACACCCCAGCTCCAACTCCCTCTTTGCTAAAAGCTCCATCAAAATCCATACTCCATAAATCTTTTGTTGGTTCATCACTTTCTACTATCACAGTTTTAATTTCCTCAGTGATTTTGTTTCTTTCTTGCAGGCCAGATGCATCATCTTCTAACTCTACAATTTGTTTGTCCATGTCACCATCGTTATATAAAATGAAGGAATCCAAGTCAGAATGAACAATGTATAAAGGATAGTTATGCAGCTTCTCTTGATTGCTGACGATATATTTCATTAGAGTCTCTCTGTACAATATTCTATGTTTTCCAAATACATGGATGGTAGCATAAGACATATCTAACTTTAAAGTTCCCTTCAACTTAGCACCCCAATATCTAGATAATAACATACCATATTTTGGAGGAATTTCTATGACCACGATATCCATGACCATGCTCTTAGCTGGGACCTCAGCTAGTGTAATACAAACATCTTTAATCAGAACTATATATTCGACCTTTCTAGAGTCAAAGGAGTATAAGTCCTTCTATGTCCTAGTGATATCAATCCCCAACTTCTCGATCACAAAATTGAGCATAAGATTGTGAGAAGCCCCAGAATCCAACATTGTGTTGTGTAATGTCTTGTCGTTGATATACAGGCTGATGTAAGAAGGGGGGACAGAACCACTGTCAGTTTGTCCATCAACCTCAGAACGAAAAAGAAACTCAATTTGGTCATCAACAACATTCATGGTATCTAAACCTACTCCTGGTTCTATATTTAATGCTTTGATCACCTGTGACCTGTAAGAATTTTTGTTCATTATTTCAGTCAAAGGAATAAGAATCTTCAGTTTAGTCGATTCACTTTCCAAGATGAAAGTGGTTGAATTTTTTCTTTGGCTCTGCAATTTCAGTTTATCATTCATAGTCTTCTGTGCATAAGTACTTGGATGACTTGTGGATGCCACCTCAGTTCGAGTTGTTCTTGGTGAAGCTTCAACATTTCTTTTTGCAGGAGTCTCAAAATTCTTCTCCTCAGGGAGTTTCTTCAGGGTAGCATCTGAGGTTTTCTTTTCTTCAACAACTTTCTTTGTTTCAACAGCCTTCTTAGTTGGATTGTCATTAGTCTTCTTGATTCTCAAGTTATACTATCTATGGACCTCCTATTACACCTCAAAATTACTCACTTCGCAAGTGTTGCAAGTGTCGCAAGTGTTGCATATTGACCGCAAGTGTATAAGTGTTGCTGACATCATACTACCTTCTTGCCTATGTCATGCCTCGAACAACATGACAGGGACACTTAGGACACCTCAAAGATTAGTTGTAAAGAGGAGGAATCAGTCTACTAGAAGTACAAGTGTTTTCCATTGAAAGAACCACTAAAAAAATGAGTTTCAGAGGAGAGTGCTCCCCCATATACTGTTAGGGAGCATTATAACACACTGATTCCCTTTATGGGGAGTGCTTCTACTATTAGGAGAACTAGCGCTTGCTGACCTTGTTTCAAGGAGTGCTATAATTCTCTGATGCACTTTTTGGAGGAGCGCTACCTATTCTGAGCGAAATTTTGTTTATTGAGAAGATTGAGGGAAAGATCCCCTCAATATTTGAAGTTGGTTGGTTTTGAATCCTTGGTCAAGCCATGATATTAGGGTAGATCCATAACTGAAGGAGGAAAATCCTCAACTTACCCCAAAGATATCTCAAGTGGTTGGGCCTCTCCAAGCCTATTTAAACAGGCCTTCTCATGGTGAAAGGGGATGGAAAAAAGTATTGTTAAGCATCCAACCTATGATCTCATGAATAAGGTGTCTTTCATAACATCAATATTTGGTGTGTGGACTGTTTGAGCAAGGTTTTAGACGAGGAAGGCTTGACAAAGCTGCTACACCCACATCTACGGTTGTAAGCATTCTTCATTGTTGTTCTCTTTAATATAATATGCTTGGTCTGTTTCTTTCAAATCTGTGTTTGATCTCACATGAATTTTTCTCTAATATATATATCTATTTCAAACTAATCTCAGTAGAGTAGGAAGTTGTTTGTACTTTTTCTTGTCTACAGGGCTTATCGAGGAGCGTAATATTGGAGCTCAACTCGGACTGTGCAGGGACAAACACCGGTAAAAGGTACTTATTTTCTCCTTCCTCCTCACACATTAGTTTATCTAGATCTAAAAGGAAGTCAGTGTCCATGATAAGCATCTTTTTTCTTAAGAGTTAAGAGTCTAGATCTCAAGAGGAGATCTACCAATCCACAGGGAGATTTTCCTTCAACAGAAATTGGCAACTCCACTGGGGATCGAATCAAAACTTTCAGTTTTGGTTTTCCTCACATACCTTGTCTTACCCTTTTTTATTTTTGGACCTTGTTCACCCCATATGTTTGATTTCATATGCTGATTGACTCCTTGACCCATCACATTCATCTTGATTGCCAAAGTTTGGCGGAAATTTTGGGTTTTTTGGACAATTTTGTGAGCTGTGGAAGCCCAGTTCTCCCCTACCTTGTTATCAGGGCAGAAACGCTCCCTGAAGGCCTTAGACAGAGTTTTATAATGCTATGGTTCCCCTTACACCAGAGCACCATCCTCTCTTTTCAAAAAACCCTTTCCAGAATTATCTTTTCTGAAGACTAGTCTTTGTTTTTTCGCTTGCTGAGCTTCTTTGTGATTCAATGCTTCTTCCTATTGAACTTTGTCATTCTTCCTTCTGAAAAATAAACACTTTGTTGTTCATATTTGGTGGCCTTCTTCCTTATTTTGATTTTTTCTTCTATTGAGAACTTGGAATCAATCCACTGCTTTCTTCTCTCTTATTTGACTGAGCAAGAACTTTGGTGAAGGGCATCAGAAATCTGTGAATCATGCCATTTGGTTTTTTGAGGTTATTGTTCTTAAACATCTCTCTTTTGTGTGAATTGTTTGATTTTCTTTGTTATATTTTGTTTTCTTTTTCTTCTTGTTTCAATCATAGCAAGAGAGTGTGTTGTTTGTGCAAAATTTTCTTATGCTTGTCCGAATCTCCTTGATCCGAAAGGGTAGTTGGCAAGAGAAGTTTTTGCATTGAATTAATCTTCATTCGCATACAAATGAAAAAAATACATATTAGTGATTGGTTTGCATATTAGAAGGCATTTCTAACATGTTTTAGCATTGCATTGGATTTGATTGAGAACCAATTGATTGAGGACATTCCATATTTGTGTTTGATAGTGAAAACAACTCTTTCTCTTTCCCTTAAATAGGCGTTCATTGAAAAGAAACGATTGCTTGTCATCTTTCATGCATTTTTTGGGAATTTGAGTCATTATTCCATCAGTTTCACTTTCATACACCCTTTGAGTAAAGAACAACTGTAAAATGAAAGCTAATTAAAAATTATCTAGAACAGTTTTTTGTTTTTAGGATCTTCCACCAACAGTAGACTAGGGTTAGCACTTTGGATTAGGCTGTGAGTAAAACTCTCCAAAGTTTTCAAAACAAAAATTAGCATCCTAAGCTAGGGAGATTCAAATCCAATTGTCGCATAATTTTTCTGGGATCCCCCTCTCACACAGGGGTTACGCACGAGATCGCATTCGGGCAAATTACAAAGATTATCCCTTTGTGGTTCAACCGTTTGTAGTGGTCGGATCGTATATCGGGGGTCACTTGGAGGTATACCAACGATTATGTGTGGGAGCCTCTTGGGTTGATTTTGGACTTGTTATCCTACCCATACATTTTGGATCAGACTATCGACTGTACCTGCCCAGAGACTCACTGCGAATTGGTGTCTTTAGTTGCCATAATCTTTAGGCACTTACACAAGGTGACGGTGAAGAGAAGTCTCACTATACCTGGAATAGACATTGGTCAAACTCACTCGGGCTCCTTATAGGGTAAATCCACAATTACTGCGTGGAAGCTTGCACCAAGGTGAACGTTTGTTAAGCAGGTCACCATTGTAACTATTCCACCATATCCTAGCCCCTTCTCGACTTGATCACACAACATTGGATTTCATCAACAACTAGTATGATCATCGAAAGAAGTTTTGTTTGCTTGGTTGATTCCTAGATTTTATTAGCGTATGTTGTTTCTTTTTTTTAGTTGGCCCTAGTTTTTCAGTGTGTTTTGTTATTCTCCACAATTGAGCCTATAGACAATAAAGGTCTTTATCGATCACGTAGGATGCAAGGGCTGCCTCTGGAAGGCTATCAACCCTTACCTCCTAACCCTCTAGAAGACAACTACCGTAGAGAGGTAGAAAATCAATCCGGTGTTGGAAGTGTTATTTCTCCTCCATTAGATAACTCAGAAGGTGCTTTGGTTATTGTTGACAACCCCACTACATCTTTGTTGGTAACCCCTCTCGAACCACTTTTGGTTCATCTAGACTCCCTTGGGAACATCATAGACGAAGAGGTCCCACGATTACCGAAGAGGGATTTTACCGAGACATATATGGGATCCACATAACTAATCTTTGGTGATGAGTATAGGACTCATGTTCGTCCTAGCACCGCAGTAGATACCAATCCCACATCTGCTCATTCTGTATGGAGGACTTCATCGGGACACGATCTCTATGAACATTTCGAATCTTTTTGACAACCCTTTCATCCTCATGACCCTCCTAGTGAAACAAGACCATCCGGTCAAACCATGAATCACCCAGTTGATTAGGTTATTAACCCTACTGTTACAGCAACACAAGTCCATGTTAATGTTGGACTCATCACCTCTACTCATATCCAAGGCAGTTCAATCTCTAGCCCCATTTCTACAATATTTTACTCTACTTCTCCACATGTTCCAAACGATCATGTTGGGACATCTCTTCAACTGAGAATGTAGACCCCTGCTAGCCCATTACAACCAGCTGGAGGGAAAACACCATCTCACGAACCTTTCCCTCCTGGAAGACTAACTTTCCATGGTGGGCCTACCCCTCCTGGGGGACAACCCCCTTTTCATGATCCTCCTAGAGGGCAACCTCCATTTGCTAGTCATTCCCCAGTCGTTAATCCACCGTTGGCAGGGGGGAAACCTTCGTTTGTTGGAAACCCTTCACAATCTTGGGGAGTATCTTCAGGAATCACTTTCATTCAACCCCATGTTGGGGGGCACTCATCTCATAATCCACTAGGAGGGGTCTCCAATCTTGTTCCTTCCGGAACATCTTACGGATAATCTTATCCGGGCGGCATCCCAAACACCACCTAGAGCTCTCCAGGACCACAGTCTTATTCAACTCATGGGTCTAATGTGTATCCGCCTTCGGGATCTACTCCTTACCATTCTCAAGGGAAGAATTTTTATCCTCCTCATGGGAAAGAAAATCACCCGGCCTATAATGCTCAAAACCCACCGGGTTATGCAAATGTTTCTCATCCACCATCGAATCCTTCTTATCCTGGCCAGCAACAACCGTATATAGGAGGACCTACTGGTTACAACAATCCACCTAACCCAGTTTATGGTCCTACTAGTGTTCCTATGCCACACCAATATCATATGCAAAATAACTGACAACTACCTTTCCTTGCGACTCTAGATCTCCCAGACTTGTCTCGGTTAACTAATGATCCTATTTTTCATTCACCGGTTTGGCCATTCATTCCAGCTAAACTTCCTTCTGATATTCTGAAATTTGACGGAAAATCTGGAGAAGATCCAAACAACCATGTGATGACTTTCCATTTGTGGTGTTCATCAAACTCCCTCATGGATGATTCTGTACATTTCTGTATTTTCCAGCGAACACTTACAGGCTCAGCGGCAAAGTGGGATATTGAACTACCATGTGCTTCTTTTCATGATTTCAATTCCCTCGCCATGTATTTCCTCATTCACTTTCAACTTACTATTCGCTACAAGACGGGTACTGAACTCTTGACCTCCCTTCGTCAAACTAACTCCGTGCATATCTTTGACCATATTCATGAGTGGAGGTGACGACGAAGGATGATCAAGGCAATCATTCCTCACATATTATTGGCAGAATGGTTTACTAAATCACTTTTACCCTCGATCGCTCACGATGTCACTATGGGTGGTGTGGTCACAAAGGAACAAGCCATCGCTCGGGCTCAGTATTTAAATTTGATTTATTCCCAATCTGGTACTTTGTATGATTTACTTCCGAATGTTTCTTGAGCTAATACCGATCCACCTAAGCCGCCATCCTCATCTCATGCGGATGGTGTTATCGGTTCCATTAAAACTCAATATTTTTCCCAATCGACCACACTCTCCTCTACCTCCCCCCAAACTCAGATCTCTGAGGTGAATGCAGTTCAATCTACCCCTTCACAACAATCTGGAGGTAAAAATAAGACAAAGAATAAATAAAAAAATAACAATGAACAACCAAAAAATCAACCTTCTACCGAAAAGCAAACACAACGAAAATTGAAATTCCTGTGTATCATTTGTGGTGACGAGCACTACACTCGAGATTGTCCACTTTGTAATGAAGTGGCCAAAATTTTCCAAGGAAAGTCACAACCTGTTGTGCTTACTCATCCTTTTCCACAGTAGCAATCCATGGTTGTTGAAACCCCCTCTCCTCGATGAAGTTCTAGCCATCCTAATGATGAGGCCTCATCGAGTGCACATATTTATATGTTTAATGGGATTAATTTGACCACTCTCTCTAAGATATATGACACACCAGGTAACCCTGACAAAGGAAAATACATTAACTATACCAGTACTTTACCAGATCCATCATCGTCCTTCGTTAGTATTCCATTGGTTAATCCTCCGCCTGGACCACTTCAGATTGAGAAACCTGCATTCGAATCTATCTTACACCCTCCTAAGAGAACTATCCACAAAGCTACCTTTAATCCTAGTTCACGTGCTGCCCAGAACTACAACATTGTTGAAGATTTGGCTCAAGCACCATGTGCTATGTCTGCATTAGAAGTTCTACAACATTGCCCTAGTCAATGTAGAATTCTCTTGGCCACTATTGGCATTGTTGATCCTGAGTCCTCTAACCATATCATGTTTAACCTGGACAATTATGCTTCTCGACTCTCTCACCAACTTGCTTTTCAAGTTGATGTTGTTGTTCATAATCAACAAATCCACCGAACTATATTGGATGAGGGAGCCTCAACTTGCATCATGTCTTTAACGTGTTGGAAAGGTTTAAAATCACCAGCACTCAACAAATCCCCAATGATGTTATGTGCCTTCGATGGGCGAGGTTTCCATCCCCATGGTATTTTACAGTCCATGCCCATCCAATTGGGTGGAAAAAATGTTATGGTTGATGTCGAGGTGGTCGATGCTCCCCTTGATTACAACTTGTTACTTGGAAGAAGTTGGTTTTATACTATGAATGTCGTTGCCTCGTCATTTTTTCGATGTGTCCAATTTCCTCATCAGGGAAAAATTGTCACTGTTGATCAGTTGGATTTCTGCATTACTGAAATATTCTAGCCTCATCGGTACCTTCCCTACACCACTTCCACCAACTACACATCATATTGCCACCTTCAATATGATTTCGACCGTGGTTTATCAATCTTTGGAATCATTTGACCCTTGGATTGTACCTCGTCCATTGGAATTCGATGCACTTGCTGACACCATGCCACTTGGTCCAGCCGAGCCATCATACATTTCTATCCAATCCACTTCTCCCTCGTCTGATGACCAACATCTATTGGCACCCGACAGTTCCTCGATGCAATCCTAGTTGAGTTCCTTGTCATCTACAATCAACTAGATTTCCCCAATTTTTCCTTTAGATGAATCTATCATGGAAATGTTTCGCATTGACAAGCTACCTTGGGATGATAACTATCATCGATCCTCTTTTCTTCCCCCTAATGAAGAAATGTAGGCAGATATACAGTCTATCTCCCCTCATGATGTCAATTTTCTATCGTCTCCCGTGCCTTGAACTTCCGATGATTTGGATCCGGTAGTGGACATGGTGATTTCTTCGGTAGGGTTATTGGACCCTGATCTCCTTACCCCTATCACAACACTCGACATGTGTTCCTTCATGAGTGATTATCTTCCATCCAATGAAGATCTCCTGGAAGCCATGATCGAGTTTTGTCCCTTGACATGGTATCCTTCCAGAGCATTATCCTCTTGGAAGCCATGATCAAGAAGCAGTTACGAGCATAGTTTCTCTTCTCTATGGAAAGCTCGTTAAAAAATGAAACAGAGGCCTTGAGCATAGTTCTTTTCCTGTGTCAAGATCGTTAAAAAATAAAACAGTCACCTCTCTTGAACCTTCTTTTCATCCACCCTTCTCCTTTTTCTCATCTAGTAGAGAAATTGGTGACAACCTCAAAGTCGGTGAATGAATTAAAGCTTGGGGAGCATGTCTCCAACCTTTGATGATCATTCTGGAGTTAAGCCACTAGATTTCAAGCTGGGGGCATATCAAGCTTAGTCTTTGTTCTTTCTCATGCTCAAAAATACATGAGAATGCATCCGGGTAAACTTTTATCTCTTTTTTGGACCTGTATGGATACACAAAAAAGGAACCCCCTCGAGTCTCCTTTAAGCTCTTTTCAGACTCTCTAAACATGAAAAGATTTTCGAGTGATCTTGCTTCCTTTCCCACTCGTTAAAAGGTTTGAAAGGGCATCCTTTGAGTGATAATTTATCTCTTTTTCAGCCTCGCGAGACTAACATTACGAAAAAGGACAACATTGGAGTCATCTTTAAGTTCTTTTCAGACTCTCTAAACATGAAAAGATTGTCGGGCGACCTTGCTC
>SNQJ01S0004997.1:209063-256543 GCA_010110895.2 Picea sitchensis
ATATGGATCGATGTGGTTTCATTGGTATATGATGCATTGTTGGAAAAATTTATAGATGACTCATTATTGTCTTATCATGATTGATAAGGTGCACAAATGGATGAACTCCAAAGTGGTCCCCTTATGGTGAAATCCCTCATAGGAAGACGCTTTGCAAATTGAGTTATCCTATAAGAATGGTTCGAGGACCCATGCTCTCATTATTGTCTTATCATGATTGATAAGGTGAAAAAATTGATGAACTCCAAAGTGGTCCCCTTATGGTGAAATCCCTCACGAGAAGACGCTTTGCGGATTGAGTTATCCTAGAAGAATGGTTGGAGGACCCATGATTGTATGTGGAATAATGAGATGAAGGACATTGAATTTGTTAGGGAAACTATCCTATATGTATATTTCTTGTCATTTCATTTTTGATGGTATGTAGAATGTCACATAACTCCTCATGGTTAGAGAGTTATGGCCATGAAAAGTTGGAGACCCCAGGTTTGGGTAATGGACCCAAGTTTATTTGATGGGTAACAGTATGAGTTATGATATATTTTTAGACAATACTATTATATATGGATAGTACATGTCATTCCATTTCTAGTGGTATGTGGAATGTCACATAACTCCTCACGGTTTGAGAGTTATGGCCTTACGAAGTTGGAGGACCCTCACATGTCATCTGAAGCCCCAAAAGGTCAAAGTAGTCAAAGTGGTTTAAGGGTTTTTAAAAGGTAAATAATAAAGTGAAGTGATGAGTGTACCATAGTTCAAAGTGAATAAAAAATAAATTATTTAAATAATAAATTTAATTGAGAAATTAGAAGTGGGTTAACCCTAAAATAAGGAAAGTGGGGCCAAGTGACCTAGAAGATGTTTTTAAGGAATATACTTGGAGAGTATAAATAAGAGGTAAGGCTCTTTCATTTTAATAACACTTGAGAATATTGAATATCTATATGTTTCGGAGGTAACCAAGGATATATAAGCCGAAATTCTGAGGAAAGGTGAAGAAAAGAAGGCCGAAATGCAAGGAAGGATAAATTATTTTGATGGTGCTTTCTAAGGTATGTTATTTACAAGTCAGCTCACCATTCTTGCTATAACTTTTTTTCTATAATGATTTAGACCAGGAAATTTCTATTCCATTGAGAAAACATACCCACGTATCTGTGGTAAAAAATTCAGCTTCTGGGTCATTGTATTCTTTGAGTTACACTCCATGGAAAATAGGGTTTGTGGCTAGTCCTGAAACTAGTCAAAAACAGATGTTTCAGGTAAAAAAGTCATAACTTCTTTATAACAGATCCAAATTTAGTGAGAATTTTTTTTTTGGTTATTGTACATGATTTAGTATGTTGGTATCAGTTTTAGATCAATTCAATGAATATTTTGTGCAGGCCACTCTCTACAAGGTCACTCTCTAGAATAATCTAGAATTCAGCAAGGTATGCTATTTTTGCTATAACACCTTTTCCGATAGGTTCCAAGTAGTGCCACCTGGAGGAATTGCACAAAACACACTAAAGAAAATTGTATATTAGTTTCATATATTTATTCATTACAGGTACAAAGTTATGATTATTTCAAGTTGGGGTTGTTGACTAATCCAAAACTAGTCATGGTTGAGACAAGCAGTTGATGAGTTAGCACATACATGAGGTGTATAGTTGATGATTTTGGTATACATTGATGAGTCATTATTGATGATTATTTGACACATGATTGGTATATACTTGGTACATGGTTGGATGCACTTGTTTGTGGTACAGGTTGATTACAGGTTGTTTGGCACAGGTTGGTTCATGGTTGATGCACTTGTTTATGTTGATAGAATGATATATGTTGAGGATTGTTGCCTCATCTCAGTTGGTGCTGAGAATGTAAGCTGAGTCTTGTATATAGAGCTAGTGCTCTCGTAGAGTTGTACTCTATTCAGTTGTTGTTGAAAAACCCCCGGATTGAAGTCCATAATAAAAAGAAAAATTGTGCATACATCTATGTTCTTTGTGTTCCTTGTGGAGATGATATGTTGTTGATATATGTTGCCGATATGTATTCAAATATAACTGATTATAAATGGCAGCAATGAGTAATGAGAAAATGTTGAATGTTAAATAAGGATTTTTTGTGTAAGAGGGAAGTTTTGGGAAAAAGATCCCCACACTCATTCACCCCCTCTCTAAGTGTCGTAGGTGTGTCCAACAATGATCAAGTCTTATTGCCGGTGAAACCACATAAGAGTTTGATCAATTTTGGAAAGGGTGATAAACTCTCTCCTAGGTTCATGGGACCTTTCAAGATTTTTGAAAAGAAGGGGCCCGTTGCCTATCGACCAACCTTTCCTAATTCTTTGAGTCATATGGATGATGCTTTTCACGTATAAGTTTTGAGACATTATGTTAGTGATCCTACACATGTTATTGACATGATTTCCTTGCAGGTATCAGACGAGGGTGCTCTCACGACGGAGCCAATCCACATCCTATACCATCACATCCGACAACTACGACAGTAGATCAGGTCAAGGTCCAGTGGGACAACTATAGTCCACACTCGACGACCTAGGAGGACGCATATGATATGCATCAGCAATTCCCATTTTTGTTCAATAGCTAGACATATGATACTGTGATACACTTTATTTTGGCACTTACATACTATGAAATTTTGGGATGAAGTTTAAAACAAGAGGGGGTGTATGTAACATCTCACTCTTTCCCACACTAAGTGGACTTATTCTTTGAGGACACTTGCATGCAAGTGATCTAGGTCATTATATGATTGGTTGTATTGATTATGATTATGAGACATTGTAGATTTGATGATATTTTATTTTTGTGCTGTTTACATTGACAGGTACTATTGTCTAGGTTCTCCTAAGTGTGCAGGACTTTTGATGTTGAGGATGCTGAGGCATTGAGGAAACTCTTGGGCCTCTGGATCGAGTCAGGGAGTGGATTGTTAGGGTCTGAATGTTGTTGATGTGACATATGTACATATGATTATATATTATGATGTTGATTGTTATTTTTGACATGATTCATTGATGGATGCAGGTTGATGATATCTTGTCGACCAAACTCACATTTGGCACGAAAACCAGATACATTGAGGGAGAGGTGTTGTAGCAACCCTGCCATAGCCTACTACCACTCCTGCCGTGTCTTGAACTGTAGGTTAACAATTACCTAGTTCGAGAGACCCATGATGCTATGAGTTAAGACTGTGACAGTCTCTCACGATGATTCTAAAGGGAAAGAAATAAGGTAGGGTCATTATTTCTTAGAGGCCCTTAGTCTCTCACAAGATCACCTGACGAAGTATTAACTCCAGGGGTTCAACGTCTACCAAATTCATTCAAGAGGCGAGTGACACCCTTGGAGCATGTAGTTCATTTTGAAGGGCACGTTGTGCAAATAAAATGGAAAGAGGCAAGTGGCACCCTTGGAGCGCGTAGTGTGTCTTGAAGGGCATGTCACAATTTTAACTTCTAAGTGAATAAACCTAATGGCTAGAAAAATATGCCTCCTTAGGACCTCGTGGGCCTTAAAATGAATGATGTGATGAGTAATTTTAATAACAAATTTTCCCTTAAGAACTGTTGCCCATCCTAGTGAATTTAAAACCTATGTCTAAGTAGAACCTTTGAACAAAAAAATAATTAGACATATAACAAGAAGGGGGTAAAGAAATTCAAACTTTAATTATTATAGTAAAAAAAATGTATATATATATATATATATATATATATATATAATGGAGGATTAAATTTATTAAAAGGGTAAATGGTTTCTTTTCTACACTTACTAAATCATATTTTTAGTTAAAAAGAAAAAGGGGGGGAAACTCGAGGAAAAAGGGGGAATGTCTAACTTAGTAAGGAATATAGCCTTTGGAACTTTCTATTTATGATCTCAAATAGGAATTAAGTAAGGTGAGAGTCATTTAATAATTGTAAGGGAATAATGGGACACTGAGGAGCATTTTTAGAAACGCTTTTAGGTGGGTGAGGGAAATAGAAAAATTTAATTAATAAATAAACTGATTTTCTGGTGCAGCTAGGGGATTGAGCAACATGTGTACGATGGAGGTTTTCCTAATTAAATAAATGAAAAAGGAATATAATGAGCTTTTGGGAAACTAGTGACTGAGAAACTTTATAAAAAGGATGGCAAAGGAGGAGTATAAAATAGACTTGGCTTTCGTAATGTTACGCTGTCGGAATTTTCTCTTGACTGATTTTTCTCTTGTGGGAGTTAGGATGCCTAGCTCGGGTGACGAGTGGTAGATAGACCTTGTGAGGCAATATGGGAAGATAGAATTCTCTGGTATTATGTGCGTGGCCCCTTTTCGGCTCGAGGGGCTCAGGGGGAAGAAGAGTACGCCTAACTTTGGTTGGGAGGTACCGGTGAGGTCTCATCGATCCGTAAGTCGGAGTTGGATGGAGTGTGAGCATGAGACAATCACTTCTGGTTCTTCACACTTGTGGTATGCATGTGTATAATTTGTATTGTATATTAGTTAAATTTCTTGTTTATGCATTTCTCTAATGTCAAAAGCACACATGTGTAGATGGTGTTAAAAGGAAAGACTTGTTTCACTTATGCATATGAATATTTATCTACTATAGTGTGTTCGTGTGAAATTGTAAAAAGTAACTAATTTCCATTTCTACGCAATATATTTATTGAAATCATTAATATGAGGATGTGTTTTTCAAATTTTGTAGCGCAACAACAGTTCCCAATTAGTTAATTGAAGGTATTTTCTATACCTATTAGTTTAATAATTGTAAAGTCATTTTTCTTTTGGAGGTGCTTCAAGGCTGTCCAATGCTCCCTTTTCTTCTACCCACTACTTATTCACTCCATCCAACCCTGAGCTAGACTTTCTTTATAATTGGTGTGAAACGTCAGTATCTCCTCTGCGACCCTGAACTATGTTTTTATTGTTGTATTTTTCCTTATTTCTGTGTCTTTTTTAATGTTGTGCTTTTTATTACTGTGTGAATTATTGCGTTTCTTTTATTTAATCTGACGGGATTTTGCAATTGTATTATTTTTCCTTTATGTGAATGCATTAATTGTTGAATGTTTGATAACCCATTTAACTCATCTCACATGTTACCTATTCTGGCGAAAATTCTCTAAATCATGAATGGCCTCAAGCAAACTATGTGGAGTTTTAATACCTGTGACTATTCTGAACAACATTTCAATTACCTCTAATAGATATTTTTATTGGATTTCAATTTACCACACCATATCCTTGGAAGGGTCTCTTTGTGATGAATACTCGAAACTGTTTGTAAGCATTACATTTGTAAATTGAGATTCCTTGTTGGAAGTTGTTGACAATTTCTTGGAAATATTTCCATATATCAATACTCATGCAAGAGCATCGTAAGAAGACAGCCAAGTGAGAATGAAGACGGAAGACAGCTGGGAAAAGTGCAACACACGTTTTGCACATTTTGAGATATTTTTAAAAGATTAAGAAGCGGATATTAAAGTAGTAGCTAGAAGTGTACTTGCATTTATATCTGGCTATTATAAAGAGATCATGAGCGATTTGCTCTCATCTATCAATGTAAAAGGAATTTAAGCCCAGTTAATGAAAGTAGGTAGGTTTGAATTAATAGATTAGACAGTTTAGAAGAGTAGGAGGGAAAATGGATATAGACACCCTCGCCTTTGTATCATAGTGGTGGTTGTATCATTCGCATAGCACAGAAGAAGAGAGTTGTAGAGAAGAACCCATGTACAAGAGCACTTGAGTTAATATATGAACCTTTGACTCAGATTTCATGGTGTTATGATGTTTGTTGTTTACATATGTTGAATGGTATGCATACAGTTGTTTTATTCTCTCTGTTATGCATTTGTTTCAATGTTGTGTTGAATGTGTGATTTCATGTTAATTATATGAAGTCCAAAAGAGGAGAAGAATGAGTTTCAATTGTTTCTCATCCTGAGAGTTCCTGGAAGGAATGTAGTGAAATGTACGCAAGGTGTGCGTTGACAAAAGTATGATTTTTATCTCAGAAAGCTCAGGAGAGATACTGTTGTTCTCATTTCCCACAGAAGTGCAGGTGAAGAACATAAGTCATGCAAGGTGTGCGCAGGCTAGTGGAAGCCTTCGAATTTATCAACTAAGGTTAAATATTGGAGGACTGTTATTGCGGAGGGTGCACAGAGTCGAAGGATCAAAAACCTAGAAGTATTTGAAAGTCTGCCACAAGGAGTGCGCGCAGGAGTCCTTTCGAGACTTGAGTTGCAAGTGAAAGGTCATGAGGGCCAGTACCTTTGGAAGTACTCAAAGGGAGACGGAGATTGAAAACGTCTCACAAAAGTTAAGTTCCAGTGGAAGAACACTGGTTCATTTTGCAGAAGTTGTCGAGGAGGAAACGAGTGGTCAGAACTCCCAAATCGCGAAAAGAATTGTTAAGTGAAGAATTTCAGGATTTCAGTAATTCAGGATTCAGAATACCGGAAATATTGATGACAAGGAGCCAGGGGCCTTTGCATTGAAAAACCTTGGAGTTGTGAAATGAAAAATATTGTGAAGTGGCATTTTAGCATTTTGGTGTTTTGGGGTTCAAGAATTCGGGGATTATGTGACAAGTGTTTTCAGGTCGAGAGTTTCGACCTCCCGGTACTTGGAAGCCTGAAATAACGTGGGTCGTTCGATCTAAAGGGAGGCTATCATTCATTGATTATGTAGAAAGAGCCATTTTAGAATTCACGTTTTCGAAGTGGTAGGGGGGACAACAGTCGAAGGCTGGTTCAAGTTCCAAAATCTAGGAAGAGTGACAAGTGGCAGGAATCCACATCAGACACTGAGGACAGTTGAGAAGATAGGCGGCATGTAATCGTTACCAGGTAGTGTCAATACCTGTTGACCATTTTGGGGTTTTAGAGGTTGAAGAGTTGGGAGCCTTGCATCAATATTCACGAAGTCACGAAATCCGAAACTCCGAATTGGCGAAAAGTTTCATTGGAATCCATCCTTTTGTTGAACGCATCGGGGTTCAACATTTCATTATTTTCAAAGACAAGAGAATGGGGTTCTTTGTTTCGGAATTCCCGAAGTCATGAAATGTGATACAGCTATGGAGGAGGACATGGCTGAAGATTTCAAAGTTTCGACCTCTTCGGGTTTCGGTGGGTTGAAGAGTCGGAAACTTGAAAACAGAAATCATGAAATCGCGAAATCCGAAGTCTCGATTTGGAAAAGAGCAGGATCATATTATTGAGGTCAAAAGATTTGAGTGATGCTTTGTTTTTGATCACACAGGGCATACTCATAAGGACCTGTGAATACACCGTTGTGTGTGTGAGGGATTCCCTGTTGGAAAAATCAAAGAGTCAATCAGACTCAAGAGGGAAGATTTAGAACGATCCTGAGTAGATCTCGACCCAAGGGTTGGGGGTCTGAACCAAGTGGTATCAGAGCATAGAAAAATTTCTTTGCTTTCAGTAGCGAAGAAAAAAGGAACATTTTACAGCCATGCCACCGAGGAGAAGAGAGAGACCAATGCCTGATCCAACCGTGGAAAGAGAAATGCGTGAGTTACGTGCTAGGCTTGATGCCATGGAGACAGCACAGAGGCGCACAGTTGACATTGGGGATATCAGCAAAGCTAAAAGTGAAAATGAATCTAGAAACGAAGGAGAAGAATTTGCAGTCGAAGATGTTGCGGATGAACACCTATTCAGGGTTTTTGCAAGGATAGGTGCTAGAGAAAAAATGGACATTCTAATGTATGAGGGAAACTTAGATGTTGAAGAGATTCTAGATTGAATTAGAGCTCTGGATAAATACTTCGACTATGAGGATGTCGAGGAAGACAAGAAGGTCAAACATGCCATTACCAAACTTAAAGGGCATGCAACACTATGGTGGGATGAACTGCAGGCTGATAGAGGTTGCAAGCACAATCAGAAAATCAAGAGCTGGGATAGAATGGTTGCAAAGATGAAAGCCAAATTCATACCCAAGGATTATCAAATGACTCTGTTTCAAAGGATGCAGAATTTGAGACAGAAGCTGATGATAGTGAAAGAATACACTGAAGAGTTCTACAGGATAAACATCAGAGCAAGTCATCAGGAAAGCGATAATGAAAAGGTTGCGAGATACATGAATGGTATGCGATATGACATTCAATATGAGATGATCATGATGACCCTTCAGACTATGGAAGATTCTTATCATATGGCTCTGAGAGCTCAATAGAAGTTGAACTAAAAGCAAGGTCAAATAGGCCGAGGTAGAAGTCAAGCCAGAGGCAAAACAATTGCGCAAGATAGGACTCAAAAACCTAAATAAGAAGGGAAGAAACCTCAAACTCAACATGAGAGAGGTGGAACTTCATAGAGAGGGTAGTATGATGATAGAAACACTTTTCCTCGAGCTAGAGGAAGAGGAAGAGGCAGAGGAGGTGAAGTAAAATGCTTTGTCTGTGGAAAGATTAGACATAAATCTTATTAGTGTCCAGATAAGAAGAAAGATGGTGGTGAAAATCACATTGACGAAGCACAAGGATGGAATGTTTAGGTAGAAGATGTTGAGGGCGGAAGATCCTTGATGATGAGGAAAGTTATCTTAACGCCAGAGAAGGAGGCAGAGAACCCAGCCCAAAGAAATAGTCTATTTCGGACTGCTTGCAAAACCAAAGATAGGGTATGTAAGGTCATAGTGGATAGTGGTAACACAGACAATATCGTATCTACAGAGATGGTAGAAAATCTGGAGCTGGAGACTGTTGTACATCCAAGCCCATACAGAGTTTCATGGCTACAAAAAGGACATCAGGTAAATGTTACTAAACAATGTTTAGTTGAATTTAAAATAGGAGGATATAAGGATGAAATATTATGTGATGTCATTCCCATGGATGTTTGTCATCTTTTGCTGGGTAGACCGTGGCAATATGACAGGAATGTGATTCATGATCGGAGAAAGAACACCTACACCCTGGAAAACAATGGTAGGATGCACATGTTGTTTCCGATTAAGGATAAAGAAGTGAAATAAGAGGTGAGAAACACTGTACTTCTCATGAGTGGGAAGGAACTTTTTAAAGAGGTTAAGAAGAAGGAAGACACACAATTTATTGTGGTCAGGAAGCCCAAACTTGTTTTGACCAATACGAGAATAGATGATCTACCAGAAGAAATCCAAGAATTGTTGGGAGAGTTCGCTGATATAGTAGTGGATGAACTACCTTGTTCGTTGCCACCAATCAAGAGTATAAGCCATCACATTGATATTATACCTGGATCCAGTTTACCAAACAAAGCAGCATACAGGTTGACACTACAGGAGAATAAAGAAGTTAAGAGACAAGTCAAGGACTTAGTGGACAAATGATTGATTCGAGAGAGCTTGAGTCCATATGTTTTTTCGACAGTGCTCAACCCAAAGAAATATGGAGGCTGGAGAATGTGTACAGACTCAAGGGAAATCAATAAGATTACCATCAAATATAGATTTCCATTGCCAAGGACGAATGACTTGATGGATTGCTTGAGTGGAGCAAGATTTTTTTCAAAGATGGATTTGAAAAGCGGATATCATAAGATTTGCATGAGAGAAGGTGATGAATGGAAGACAACATTCAAGACAAATGAGGAGCTGTATGAATGGCTTGTCATGCCATTTGGCTTAACAAATGCACCCAGTACTTTCATGAGAATGATGAATGAAGTCCTGAAGAATTTCATAAGGAAATTCGTCATTGTATATCTTGATGATATATTAATTTTCAGCAAGACAGAAGCAGAGCACTTAAAGCATTTAGTTGCAGTAATGGGAAGATTATAGCAAGAGAAATTGCTTATTAATACGAATAAATCATCATTTATGAGGACATAACTCATTTATTTGGGTTTTGTTATCTCTGTGAATGAGTTGAAGATGGATCCCGAAAAGGTAAATGTGATTAAGAATTAGCCATCTCCGAAAAATGTGTTTGAAGTTCAAAGCTTCCATGGTTTGGCAAGTTTCTACAAGAAATTCATCTGAAAATTCAGTGGAATTAGCACACCAATGATGGATACAGTGAAGAAAAGACACAAATTTTTTCACTAGACAAAAGAAGCAGAGAAGAGTTTCAATCTACTGAAGAAGAAGATCACAGAGCAACCAATTCTAGTTTTACCGGATCTTAGAAAGACATTCTAGGTTAGGTGTGATGCGAGTGGATTTGCAATTGGAGCGACCTTGAGCCAAGACGAAAGGTCGATCACATACTTCAGTGAAAAACTGAATGAAGTGAAGATCAAGTATTCAACATATGACAAAGAATTTTATGCAGTCATACAAGCACTGAAGAAATGGAGACATTGTTTGGTTCCTAAAGAGTTTGTTTTGTACAGTGATAATCATGCTTTACAATTTGTGACTCAACAGGAGAAGTTGAACCAAAAACATGTTAAATGGGTTGAATTCATGTAGAATTTTACTTTTGTGATTAAGCATATTTCTGGAACTGCTAACAAAGTTGATGATGCGTTGAGCAGGAAATGTTTGCTTATGCAAGAATTCAGAGTCAAAACTTTGGGTTTTGATAACCTCAAAGAAATGTATAGGGATGACCCGGATTTTAAGGAAGCGTATGAAGCGTCTGAGAATCCAATTCTCAGGGATAGAAACCAATGGACCGAATATATGATCCAAGATGGATTGTTATTCAGGGGCAATCAGTTACGTATTCCAAAATGCTCCATGAGGGAGAATTTGCTGAAAGAAAAACACAGTGGAGGATTGGTCGGACACTTCGGTCATGATAAGACATTCTCAAAGTTGAATGGATCATATTTTTGGCTAGGGATGAGGACAGATGTTAAGAAATTTGTGGACAGATGTAGGATTTGTCAACACCCAAAAGGGAAAAGACAAAATACACGGTTATACCAACCATTACCCATACCAGAAAGGTCGTGGGATGCAGTGAGCATGGATTTTATATTGGGACTACCAAGAATGCAAAGAGGCTATGATTTGATATTTGTGGTAGTCAACAAATTTTCAAAGATGGCATATTTCATACCATGCCAGAAAACCAACGACGCAAGTCATATTGTGAACCTGTTTTTCAAGGAAGTCGTCATACTTCACAGCTTTCCAAGGAGTATCATTTCTAATCGGGATACCAAATTCGTTTGACATTTCTAGAGGACTTTCTGGGAAAAGATGGGGACAAGTTTGTCTTTTAGCTCAGCATATCATCCTCAGACGGATGGGCAGACAAAATTCGTGAACATGAGCTTGGGAGATTTGTTGAGGAGCTTAGTGACTGAACACCACAGTCAGTGGGATGAAATTCTTCCATAGGTGGAATTTGCTTACAATGATTCACTCAACAGAAGAACAAGGCAGAGTCCATTCCAGATTGTATATGGAATGTATCCAAGGGGAGTTTTTGAATTGAAATATTCGAAACAAGATGAATTCAAGAGTGCTAGTGCAAAGGACTTTGCAGAGGGAATGAAGGAGCTTCATAGCCGAGTCAAAGAGCGATTGCAGAGTTCAAGTCAAGAATACAAGAAGAGAGCAGATCAACATAGGCAAGAACTTCAATTTGAAGTTGGTGATTTGATTCTTGCACATCTGAGGAAGGAAATGTTCCCAAGGGGAACATATAACAAACTAAAGATGAAAAATATTGGACCATGCAAGTTCATAAGGAAATTTGGGGAAAACACATATGAGATTGAATTACCTGATGGGATTAGAATTTCATCGATATTCAATGTTGCGGATTTGTACCCTTACAGAGCTGAAGAAGCAGTAGCAGAGGAGGAACAGAAGAAAGTTCAATGGAAAAAACAAATGACTGTAGTTGAAAAGCCACAGATGGAAAGTATAATTGACAAGAGAGTCAACAGGAATACCAGGAGAAAAGAGTATTTTGAGTAATTGGTCAACTGGAAAGGAAATCCAATTGAAGATGCCATTTGGGAAGATGAAGCAGAAATTTAGAAGCATGTACAGACCGTGAAAGAGCTCATGAATAGGAGTTCATGAAAATTATCAGGCAAGGGAGTATGATGTAGGAGCATCGTAAGCATCCAGCAAAGCGAGCATGAAGGCGGAAGACAGTTGGGAAAAGCACAACACGAGTTTTGCACATTTTGAGATATTTTTGAAAGATTAAGAAGCAGATATTAAAGTAGTAGCTAGAAGTGTACTTGCATTTATATCTAGCTGTTGTAAGTAGATCGTGAGTGATTTTCTCTCATCTGACAATGTAAAAGGCATTTAATCCCAATTAATGAACGTAGGTAGGTTTGAATTAATAGATTAAATAGTTTAGAAGAGTAGGAGGGAAAACGGATATAGACACCTTCACCTTTGTTTCGTGGTGGTTGTATCATTAGCATAGCACAAAAGAAGAGAGTTATAGCAGAGAGATATAGAGAAGAACCCATGTACAGGAGCACTTGAGTTAATATATGAAGCTTTGACTCAGATTTCATGGTGTTATGATGTTTGTTGTTTACATATGTTGAATGGTATGCTTACAGTTGTTTTATTCTCTCTGCTATGCATTTGTTTCAATGTTGTGTTGAATGTGTGATTTCATGTTAAGTATACGAAGTCTGAAAGAGGAGAAGAATGAGTTTCAATTGTTTCTCATCCTGAGAGTTCCTGCAAGGAGTGTGGTGAAACATCCGCAAGTTGTGCGTTGACAAAAGTCTGAGTTTTATCTCAGAAATCTCAGGAGAGATACCGTTGTTCTCATTTCCCGCAGAAGTGCAGGTGAAGCACATAAGCCATGCAAGGTGTGCACAGGCTAGTTGAAGCCTTAGAATTTATACACTAAGGTTAAATATTGGAGGACTGTTGTTGCGAAGGGTGCAGAGAGTCGAAAGATCAAATACCTAGAAGTATTTGAAAGTCTACCATAAGGAGTGCACGCAGGAGTCCTTTCGAGACTTGAGTTGCAAGTGAAAGCTCAGGAGGGTCAGAAGCTTTGGAAGTACTCAAAGGGAGACGGAGATTGAAAATGTCTCATAGAAGTTAAGTTCTAGTGGAAAAACACTGGATCATTTTGCAGAAGTTGTCGAGGAGGAAACGAGCGGTCAAAATTCTCCGAGGAGAACTCCCGAATCGCGAAAAGAATTTTTAAGTGAAGAATTTTGGGATTTCGATAATTCAGGATTCAGAATACTAGAAATCCTGATGACAAAGAGCCATGGGCCTTTTCATTGAAAAACCCCAGAGTTGCGAAATGCAAAATATTGTGAAGTGGCGTTTTGACATTTCAGTGTTTCGGGGTTCAGGAATTCGAGCATTGTGGTGACAAGTGTTTTGGGGTCAAGAGTTTCAAACTCCAGGTACCTGAAAGCTTGAAATAATGTGGGTTGTTGGATCTAAAGGGAGGCTATCAGCCACTGATTCCATAGAAGGTGCCATTTCATAATTTGGGGTTTCGATGTGGTAGGGAGGATGGCAGTCGAAGGCTGGTTCAAGTCCCGAAAGCCGAGAAGAGTGACAGGTGGCAGGAATCCACATCAGAGATCGAGGACATTTGAGAAGGCAGGTGGCACGTAATCGTTTCCAGGTAGTGTCAATACCCATTGACCATTTCTGGGTTTTCGAGGTTGAAGATTCGGGAGCCTTGGATTAGGATTCGCGAAGTCACGAAGTCCGAAACTACGAATCCGCAAAAAGTTTCATTGGAATCCAGCCTTTTGCTGAACGCATTGGGGTTCGACATTTTTGTATTTTTGAAGACAAGAGGTCGGGGTTCTTTGTTCCAGAATTCCCGAAGTAGCAAAAGGTGATACATTTGTGGAGGAGGATGCAACCGAAGATTTCAACGTTTCAACATTTCAGGTTTCGGTGGGTTGAAGAGCCAGAAACTTGACAACAGAAATTGCGAAATCGCGAAATCTGAAGTCTAGATTTGGAAAAGGGTGCAATCATATTATTGAGGTTAGGAGATTTGAGTGATTCTTTTTGTTTGATCACATGGGGCATACTCATAAGGACCTGTGGATACACTGTCGTGTCTGTGAGTGATTCCCTGTGGGGAAAATCAAAGAGTCAATCAGACTTAGGAGGGAAGATTTAGAATGATCCTGAGTGGATCTCGGCCCGAGGGTCAGGGGTCTGCACCAAATACAAAGGTTAGTTTCTTGTGCACTTAGCCTTGCCTTGTGTTGTATTTTTAGTCCTTTTGTTTTCATTAAATCTTGAACGTTGATCCCTCATAGGAGGTAGTAGCAAGGACCCATCTCCCAGCCACTATCAGATAGCTCATATGATTAACACCCATTGAGGATACTAGCCACGACAACTGGCTAAAAAATATAGGAAAGATGCTCATAATCTGTGTTGTTCCATTAATTGTTTCTTCATGGAGAAGATCTAGATGCAAAGTTCTATTAAAAAATTCAGTATGACAAATTGTTTTGATGTGTGTAGTCACTGGGCTTCCGGACGAAGAACAATGGAATTATGTTTTTTTTTTTAAGGTTTGATATTGATAGAGAACTGGTTATGAATGCTTGCGTTCATTCTTGTATATTCAAATTTGTATTTAAAATAGTAAATATACATTTTTTTCGAAAAGGATACGACAACACACCCATAATATCCAACCGTTTACTACAAGAATAAAATAAATGAGAACGTTTTCCCTTCTATAAAATTGTTTTGGTTACTGCAAAAAGGGTTTAGATATAAACAAATTACATTGCACAGACTTGAACCTGGGTCTCTCTGGTGAGAGAAGACCAGTCAGGCTACATAATATGACATTATAATATGCATTTAATATTAATTATTTCCTTGTTGATATTCACCCTCACTGACCGTTGGTAAAGGTAATTTTCTAAATCCTAGAATCTTGGTTGATTATGCCCAGATTTTTATACCCTGTAATAATTACTAGATATTATAATGCATTGCATTGTGATTTAATTAACTACACTGAGACTTAACAAATCACGCAAATATTTCTACTGTTAGGGGTTAGCACTCACAGGTCGTAAATTAGGAATGTTTTATGTAATGGCTTGGGCATCTGAAATTAAGGTAGGGGACCCACTATTGTGGTTAAACCGTTTAGATCAGTTGTTTTTTATTATAGTAAGGTATTATTATGAACAATGTGGTATCTCTCACTAACTTAATATTACAATAGTTTAGAAATTATTTAGGTTTCAACTGTCATAATGGTTTACTTTTATTAATGTTATCGCATGTGTTATATCATATTTACTTTTGTTAATGTGTTAGGAATATTTACTTTTATTAATGTGTCAACGTAGAGATAGTTCACTCAGTTTCCCTTAGTCATAATGGTTTAACAACTAATTGTTTATGGTTTATTTGTGTAATAGTTTAATGGCTTGTGCAAGATTAATGGTTGAGGGTTTAATATTTTTATTAGCTAAATTGATTAATAGTTTAATAGTTAATTGGTTACTATGTACTTGTGCGATTAGATGGTTACTATGTGCCTCGTTCCTTAAGTTGAATTGTAAATGGTGGTTGGTCATATTTGTTACACCACATATGATTTTCTTTTAAAAAAACAAGAAATCGTTCGGTTAGTTTCACAATTTAAATTTGAATGGTGTCACCTTGCATCTTGTTGACTTGTTTATTGGATGCTTGGGTATAGTGTTTGTGTATGTATTGGCAGTTAATTCGGTCTCCTACTGTGTTTTATTTTTCTTGGGTTAAAGATCTATATATTTTATGTTGCACATTGGTTACTGTCATGCATATCTCCATGTGACGACATGATTCCTGATAAGGGGATCATTGTGCGCCATGTTTGATAGATGTGAATAATAACCTAGCCAAAGTATTGTGCTTCCCGATGTGGTCATATTTTTCATTGTAATTGATGTTGGTACTTGGTTCCGTAATGCCTTAATGTGATTTGTTTTTTCTTGTCGTAGAGGTTTCTAATTAATGGTCGTCGAATCCATTGTGTCGGGATTGATTAATGTTGTATTTTAGCTTAGTAGGAATGATCTTGAGTCTAACGAGAGGGATGTAGACACCTCCTTGTTCCTCAGAATAGTCACCAACATTGAGACCCTAAATGGTCAAAATTGATAGGAACATGCGCTTGAGCATCGCTTATGTGTCTTGGAGGTCCTAACATTGCAGGGTAGGATGGGCAGGTAGTCTCTTTTTTTTTTTTTCATCTGTTGATTGTCATATGTTTCTTCTAATTGCTTGATGTGCTAGTATGCTAGGTCATTATGTTTTATGTTGCATGAATTTCATGCATTATTTTCATTGTCGAGTTGCGTTGATTGACTGTTGTCATTGCTTCTTCCTGCACAAAAAAAATAATAAATAATATATATATATATATATATATATAGCTATTCCACTAGTTATGTGTCGCATGTTGTCATAATGACGGGGGTCATTACATTTTTCAACATGCAATGATACCTGTGAACACCCATCCTCTTCAAACTCTCCTAATGAGAATTGGGACAAGCCTTCCCAATTAGTGCGAGACGGAATAGGAATCTGTGTTCACATCAATACAAAAACATAAATTTCATGTGTGTTGATTATTCAACAAGTTCTCAAGATTGGACAACTAAAGTGGATATTTTTAAGCACATACCTAATTCAACCCTTCCAAATTTAAATTCGATGAATTAAGTCCCTTATTTACTAGAGATTCATTTAACAAATGCTCAAACTACAATGAATGACGATAACAACCCAATTATTTTTAAAGATAGAATGATATGTATCTAGATATAGAACTACAAGAAAACTATCCTCAAATGCATGAAAAATGTACTAACTGTAACAAATACCAATCTTGTGTTTGGTTCATCACTTTGTATTAACTCCTTCAAACAATTACGAAAACATTTTTCATACTCCCATATATCTTTTGTGGAGATGGAATCTATATCCTCATCTATTTTGTAAACAAACTTGACTCTAGAATTGGTTTCAAGTCTTTGACGGTTCAAACCAACATCAACACCATAAAAAATTGATTCTAAATTTTCTCTGATTACATTCCTGGCCTCCTTGCCAACATCCAATGTAGCTCACAACTTTGAATGTGAGGAAAGCTCCCCTGTTGGAAGAGATACCAAAGGTCGTGGAGGCATATAAAATGATGCATTTCAATATTGTCATTTTCAATCATATGTTCATCCTTTATCAACCCCATAATAATTGGATGATAGGCTGGTATAATCAAGGTGCATTCCCATGAAAAAATATACATAAAAGTGTTACAAGGAAAATCACTCTATAGCATGGGGTAAAACACAACAGATGGAATGACTGCAGAAATCAAATCTAATATCAAGTATGCTATATAGATGAAAATTCTATCAAGACAAGATAAAGAGCCTACCTTGTCTAGATGTTCGATGAAGACCATCATTGAGCACACAACTCAAAGCTTTATACCTGCAACTTTTCTTCAACAACCAAGATATGAAAGCATATGGTGATAATATATAATGTTAACACATACAATAGCATAATCGATTAGCATTCATAACAAATACAACCATGGAATAATAATTCAAATATTTGCAAGATATTAATTGGACAAGAAAAGATTATTTCTATTAAAATATGATCAACAAAAGTGTATGAGTGACAAACTTTCATGTCAACACATCTCGGAACCGAGAAACTAAGTCCCTTCTAGTTGGGGATCCAACACTTCAATCCTACACCAAAGTAAATCTCATATAAGAGATAAAATGAGGTTATCCATCAAAGAGGGAAGAGCTTGGGGGTTTAACAATGTGTTTAGACTTTAAAGGACAAAGGGATGCAGAGTCAATATGAAGTGAATAATTTCTCCAGAGTAACTTTTCTCTCAAAAGTTGAATTCTCTCCTCCTCCATGGTTTGGGCATGGCCCATTTTGTAGCCCTCAAATGGAACTGAAGGTCTAATTTAGAACATTTCTAGTATATGGAAGGTCAAGGATCATGGATCCTGTCACCTGACATGGAAACCTGACAAATTTTCAATTTTGAGCGCCAAACCCGATGTCCAATCATTTTAGATGATTTATATTACATTATAAATGAAGGATAGTAAAGATAATTAGTTGATAAGGGAATATATATGGAGATCACTATAAATTCTAAGTATGTTGTACTTTGAAAGGATTTAGGTTAAAATTTTAATATTAAAAAATAAAAAAATATTTTAATATTCTTTTAAATTATTTAATGTGTGATATATAATTTAAGGATGTTTGTAATGGATATTTGTGTACTATTTTATCTATTTAGAGGCACCATAGAGGTACATGTTGACCTTATGGCATTTAGAAGACAATTAAATCACTTTAAGAGGACATAATGAGCTAGGGGTAGAATTTATGCTACCAAGTGGAATCTTAGAGGTAAGGATTGCATTTATGGCACAAGAGGACAAGGGTTGAAATTATGACATGGAGAAGAGAATACCTACATTTACATAACAAAGGAATTTATAATATGGTATATTAAGGTATTCATGGATGCATCTAAAGGTAACATTCATTTCTTTTTACCAAGAAGCTACATAGAGGTTAAGGTTGAAGTTAAGGCAATAGGACAACATCTAGATTTAGGGGATAAAAATTATTACATGAGAATTTATGACTTGCATGTGCATACCTCATGTCAAGTTACCTAAAAACGTGATGTAGCCATGGGATAACCTAAACGGGTGGGGGCTTGCAAATATTATAACACCAAGAGGTAACTTAGAGATATGGAATGAACTTATAAGATTCAGAGGGAACCTTGAAGTAGGTCTAGAAATTATCACAATGGGACAAGGGTTGAAATTATGACATGGAGAAGAGAATACCTACATTTACATAACAAAGGAATTTATAATATGGTATATTAAGGTATTCATGGATGCATATAAAGGTAACATTCATTTCTTTTTACCAAGAAGCTACATAGAGGTTAAGGTTGAAGTTAAGGCAATAGAAGCTACATAGAGGTTAAGGTTGAAGTTAAGGCAATAGGAAAACATCTAGATTTAGGGGATAAAAATTATTACATGAGAATTTATGACTTGCATGTGCATACCTCATGTCAAGTTACCTAAAAACGTGAGGTAGCCATGGGATAACCTAAACGGGTGGGGGCTTGCAAATATTATAACACCAAGAGGTAACTTAGAGATATGGAATGAACTTATAAGATTCAGAGGGCACCTTGAAGTAGGTCTAGAAATTATCACAATGGGGAGACTTATAGAGATATGGGTTGAAGTTATGAAATCAAGAGGGAAAATGGATGTAGTAATTGAAATTAAGGTATTAGGATTTCATGATCTATGTGTAGATACCACTAACATTTACTTAAAAAATTGAGGTGGCAATGGTGGCTAATGAAGGTAGCGATTGAACATATCCTAGAAACATAACCCTTGAAGGTATTGGTTTAGATTACAACATTATGAGGGAACCTAAGAGAAAGAATTGAAATTATGGTATTCAGAGGGTCCTTGGATGTAGGGGTTAGACTTATGACACTAGATGTTTACTTGTAGGTAGGCATTGAAGTTATGAAATCAATAGAATAATTAATGGTATGATTTAAACTTATGTCCCACCAGAAAGGTACCTAGAGATAGGGGTTGACAAAAACTAGGAGAGTGATCTAAGTTAGGTGTTTGAGATTTAGCACCGAGAGGTCATGACAGATGTGTACATATCAAGATATTTTAGCGAACACCTCAGGGTAATCTTGGGGGAACTTAGAGCTAAAGGTTAAAATCAAGGAGGGTGGGAACTTGTAGGTAGGTATGCAACTTATGCAAGAGGAAGGAAATCTAGAGGTAGGTTTTTAACTTATAGCACCAAGAAGGAACCTAGCCACAAGGTTAAAGATATGGCACCAAGGGAACACCTAGATGTAGTTTTAACATATGGAAGTAGTAGGAAATGACCAATATGCACTTTGAAGTAGCGATATGGGCACCTATAGGTGGGGGATTAAACTAATTGCACCATCATGGAGACTAAGAGAATGGTTGATCTTATGACACTCAAAGAGAACATGTAGTTAGGGCTTAGGAATATGCCACAATTAAAGCACCTAGAAGTTGGGGTGTAACTTATTAAACATACATGTTATGGCATTAGTTGGGGTCTAACTTGAGAAATCCATGGATTCATGTACAAAAAGGGTTAAGGTTATGGCATTAGTTGGGTGCCTAGAGATAGGACTTGAACTTATAACACTAAAGGCCTTCACCACTTATTTCTATATATTACAAACCTAAGGATGTTGCATGCTCTTTGTTAATCCCTAAAACAATTAACTCAACTCTTTTCATTATGTCAAAAGGATAGATAGATTCTCTATCACAAAACCATACAAATAGGTGGACAATAAAAGTTTGGAATTTTTCTCAAGGTAGATTCTCTATCACAAAACCATAAAAAATGTGGACAATAAAAGTTTGGAGATTTGGAGAGCATGGATGAATGATCACCATTTGTTAATTACCAAAAATACAAGCATAAAGAAATATAGATAAGGATACTCAACTTTGACAAAGTCCATTAATTTTTCATTAAAAAATGGTGTTAGATGATAAGAAATGGAAATGAGGAAAACAATTTCCTTATAAAAATGATGTATTTGCAATATAAAAATGGTGTTCAGTGATCAAGAAATGGAAATGAGGAAAACATGACAAGATATGGATAACCTAGATTTCAAAATCATGATGTATAAAGTTAAATGGATAAGTCTTATAAGAGAATGAGGTGTCAACCTAAATCTCCATGACAAACTCCAACTAATATTGTAGGGGAATGAGGATGTTCACTTTTGGAGGGTTAGGAGAAAAGAAAGGATAAAGTAGGGGATAGAGTGGAAGATGACCTACTTTAATAAGAGAACGACCATGGAGCACCCCTATTTTGGTGATATGGTGAACATAAGTTTAGATCTATTATTCGAAGTACAATGAAGATGATAAATTAGATTTTATTAGGTAGAACATTGGACTAATTCATGTTAGGATGGAACAATCATATTCAAGAATAGGAGGATGGTATCGCTAAGGACGACCACTTACCTACCACCTCTAATAAACATAGTTGCACGATACAATTTGTCATGGATTTTGTTTATCATGATCAATGGGCAATGTGAGCACACAAATTGAAACTATTTTGTCTCACCATCATTTGTCAATGTGATGTCAAGGTCTATATCAATAGAATACCATTTTGTTTAATTCAGTGTACATATATATCGAAAGAATCTACATAAGTTTATATATAGGATAACTAGTTACGTATGGGATAACTACTTGGAATTGAGTCATGTTGAGCTTCACATTCAATGTAAAATGAGACTTCCAACAAATCTATGAGTACATTACTTGAAATCTCCTTTATTTATGCAAAAGTTGAGTCTTTGAGAGGAACAATGTGAGAGAAATGTTTTCTTTGATGGTAAACGTTTCCTATATGCAAAGGCAATTATAATAACTATAAAAAAAACTTGTATCGACTCTAGAATCATACAATGGGATTTTATGGACAAATGGTAAACACTTGGTGATAGTTAATTTGTGATGAATTTAATTATATATATTATTAAGATATGGATATGCATCGCTCTATTTCAAATCTACTATATATTAACATATATACCATTAAATACACAATTACTCACTAGTTTCAAAATCTAAATGACAAATATAAGTTCAGTAAAGAAGAACAAAACAAAGATACAATCGTGAGATACCTACTCCTAGCCATCTAATTATATATCCTCAAGCAAAATCTCATGAATCCAACCCACAAGTTACAACTGTGTGTTCCTAGATGAAATAAGAATTGATATTTGAATATATTTGAATGTAAATAGATTAGTGGAATTTATGTTTTTCCCATTGTATTTGTGGTTTCTTTCATGGCATGTTATGTGTGATTCCAATTGTATTATTGTGCACACTGAGTTTTCATTGGCATCCATGTAGCATGCATACTCGTTTTATTGATTTGAATTGGGCTTCCAGTGAGCTGCAGTTGTGAGTGTGTGGCATGCAAGGTTTGCAATGGAAGCTCATTATTGCATCATTTGGTATCATAGCAGTTTGGGAGCCTGTTGAATTACAACAACATCAATAAATCAACATTGGGTAAACTTTTGAAGAGAGAAACAACTCAAGTGTCTCATAGGGTAGAATTGTAGAGAGAGGGAACATAAAAAATTTGAATACCAGTTGGGTATATTTTTTTAATAAATTTAAAGTGCACACCGTGAGGTGGAAAATAAGTTGTGGGAAAGTCATTTTACTAGTGGTTTTCATAATATTACATGTTTGTTTGAAGGCAAGTTTGTAGGAAATCTAATTTTTGGCAATGATCATAATGATGATATTTTAATGAACACGATGAAAAATATTAGGACCTAAACTAATAGACCAGTGTGGTGTGATGAGAAAGGTACCCAAACTAATAGACCATATTGGTGTACTGAAAAAGGTACCTGAACTCCAGCAGTAACCAACGCCTACAGCAACCAATGGCAGCAACAACCAATGCCAATAACAACCAATTCCAACAACAATCCACACTAGCAACAACCAATGCCAACCATGACCAAAGGACTCTGATCATCAGAGTCTCAAAATTTCAGAAAAGGGTGTACTGACTGATGTGTGAGAGATATATAAAAATGTTTTCTGCCAAAAGGTGTTTTTGGAAAAAACAAGTTTTCGGCTGAAATATTATTTTAGCCAAAACATATTTCGACTGAAAATCTGTTACTGGATGAAAAAAATCTGCCTGGATAATATGGTACATGACAGTCGAGGGCTTTGTCATGGTACCGTTTGATTTTTCATCTAAAGGTTCAGCTGAAAACACATGTCTTTTGGCCGAAAGAATTAGTAGTTCAGACAAAAAAAGGTCGCTAGGAATTTTGGAGACCCAATTCTCACAAAAGTGTTACCCACCTTCATTATTTTATCCCCATATGATCTATACTTTTTTTTGAATACCCACTTGCAACTGGTTGTTTTGGTTCCAAATGGTGGGTCTACCAACTTCCAAGTCCCATTCTTGATGAGAGAATCATATTCCTTTTTCATGGATTCTTTCCATTCATCATGAGAAGTGGCTTATTTAAAGGAATTTGGTTCATGGTTAGTAAATAAATTCAACTCAAAATCATATGAAACATCCATGTCATATACATCACTTGAGTTTAAATTATCAACATTACCTCCATCTTGTCTTCAAGACATTTTGGTTCATATTTTTCCAACCTCATCAGGATGAACACTTTCAAGTGTTTTAGTGAGCCATTTTACTGGACCTTTCTAAGATAGTCCATGTTTCTCAGTTGATTGACATGGTGTTGAGTTCTCATCAAGCCTCAAATTTTCAATCTTCTCGATCACATCATCCAACTAAACCTCTGGTTCTGATGAAGTGGTAGGAACTTATTCACATGGGGAATATGGTTCTTATAAATGAGATTCCAAATATTTACCCCAGATAGGAATCCACCCTTCAATATGTGGAATCTCATCATCAAATTCATGATATGTCTTTACATGAGTGAATCTGTCTAGATGATTAATCTTCCTTTCAATAGTTTCATCTTTGTTGGAGGATTCAAGAAACATCACATCTCTATAAATGATGAATTTCATCTTTGAATCATCGTAAATATGATACCCCTTGGTGGTATTTGAGTACCCCAAGAATATGCACTTCTAAATCCTTTCATCAATATTGCTTCTTTTCTCCTTAGAAATCAAGGAATAACAAGTGGAACCAAACACACTGAGATGCCTCATTGAAGGAATGTGGCCATACCACATTTCATAAGAAGTATTGTTTTGAATATCATGATATGAAAACATGTTGTTGACATAAAATTCACATAGAATTTCAGCAGCCGAAAACATCAATTTAACATTCTTGGAAAACATCATGGAATGAACCATATTTAGGAGTGTCTTGTTCATTCATTCATCTACACTATTCTGTTGTGGATTGTATTGAACTATGGTTTGATTTTTGATCCCATGTTGGCAAAGGTAGATTTCAAATTCATTATATGTATATTCTCTTCAATTTTCAGTGCGAAGAGAGCCAATACAAGATTGAGCTTCATTTTGAATCCATATATGAAAATTTTTAAATGTTTCAAAAGATTGTGATTTATCTTTTAGAATGTACACCCAACACATCTTGGTGTAATGATCAATAAAATACATGACATATTTATTTTCATTTGCAGAAGGAATAAGAATAGGGACACACAAATTAGAATGAATCAGTTCAAGTTTTCTACATGCTCTAGAAGTAGAATCGTGGAATGGTTGTTTTATATGCTTTCCAAGTATATAAGAATCACATTGTTTTGGTTTTCTAGGAATAGTAGGAAGAAAAAAAATCAAATTCTTTCTCAATATATAGAAGCTATCATAATTGATATGACCAAATCTAGCATGCCACAAAAGACTAGATCGCATTATACCTTCACCGTAATCAGAGAGGTATGCAACATTTTGTGTATGGGTAGATGTCTCATTCAGCTTTAGTAGTCTTCCATCTTCCATTCTGGTCATAAATATCATGTTATTAGAATCATTTCGTATTTCAAATTTTCTATTGATCATGTGAATAGAGTAGCCTTGATGTCTAATGTGCACAAGGGACAGCAAGATTCTTTTCATCTCAGGAAGATAAATAACTTTGTTTGCTTTGTTGCAATAATTGTGAGGGAAACGAAAATCCTTGAGGCCTTGAGAGATAGATCTTAAATCTTAAATCATGGTGGTTGCTCAAACTCACTGGATTGAAATCAAAGAGATGGTGGTTGCTCAGACTCACTGCTTCGAAATAGGAGAGATGGTTGTTTATGAGATTAGGGTTTTCCTCAGCGTAATCTTGTAATATAGTGCAGTCACATCAGTGATAGTGAATTCATCGAGAAATGTCTCTAGTTATGATAGAGTGAGGTGAGGTCATTTATTTGGTGAAGTCGAGGTTGTTAGAAATGTGAAAGGTAGCTAGAGTTGAGGTATGAATTACATGGATTAGGGTGAGAATTGTAGAGAGGAAAGGTAGTGGCGTGGAGATTAGGTTTCAAACAAAATGGAGAAATTAGGGTTGAATGAAACGTAGCTAGGTTTCACCTTACGAATAAATAACTTCATAACTAATGTAGGAAAATATACTGGTAGATAATATGGAATCAAATCGTTCATACTATAACATAAATTGGAATGTAGAACAAAGTGCAAAGGGAAGAGGGCAGATGAGGAAATGTCAATAGACTAGAAAACCACCAGGGAATTTACTCATGGAGTTAACAACACTGGCTTTGATACCACTGTCAGGATAGGAGTGTGGAGAAATCATAACTCTATGGGATAATTATTCCATTAGCTTGAGTCTCAATAAATATACAAAATGTAACTATTGGTATTCTTCGATGTATGCCTCTTCCTATCACCTATGATGCTTCATATGTACATTACAATTAAAAACAACACAATCCCAAGTATTATGTGTCCAACATATATACCTACATAATATGTCATTATATATATTGGTATATAGACTAAGTATATATACCGATATACAGACTAAGTATATATACCGATATATAGATTAAGTATATATACCATTATATAAAGAAAGTATATACAACAATATATATCGACATATATACTAGGTTTAAGTATCAGTATATATAACAATATATATACTAGTATATATACCGACATATTATGTTGGTATATGCGTTGATATATATACTATTTTATATACTAGAATAATATGTTGGTATATATATTGTTATATATACCAACACATTATGTTGGTATATATACACTAATATACTATTATATATATATATATATATATATTGGTATATATACTAACATATTACATTGGTATATAAGCTAGTATATATACCAACACATTATGTAGGTATGTATACCGATATATTGTGTTGGTATATATACCAATATATATATTAAGTATATATATACCAGTGATTATGCATGTTTGAAAATGAAAGTTGACATGTATTAACCTTCCATTTTTCTATATCTTTGATCATATACAGAAGTGGTTGGATTCTGTATATGCACATATATGGAAGCCGAAGATGTCATCCATAAATGCACATATACATAAGTGTTCGGCTTTTATATATGTGCATATACAAAAGATGACTTCCATAAATGAAATATACATAAGAACTTTTGTATATGCGTATTTACGGAAGCCGCCTTCTAGAAATGCGCATATATGGAAGACAAATTTTTTGAATGTACATATATGAAAGTTGGCTTCCATAAATTCACACAAACAAAAAAGAAACTCTCCATCACCATTGGTCTTTATGCACCTAGTTTCTCAATTTTTTCTTTTCCGTAATCTAACTTCATGCTTATTCCTTGCTAGGATTATTTAAACTAGATTAAATGTTACCAATTTTCTAGTATGATAAAAAAACTATCAAGAAAAATGAAGTCCCTTTCAAAAATGATCTTTTAGAATGTTTATCTAGAATGGAATTATTTATTATAATGGAGAAGGTTTGGTTTGGAAGCACGCATTTATGAAAGTGTTTTTGTATATGCACATATACGAAAGCATTTATTTATGGAAGTTGTATTTCATATATGCGCATATACATAAGTGAAAGGATTTTGTATATGCGCATATACGAAAGTTAGCCTCCCTTTATTTGAATATATGGAGTAACTTCCATATATACACATTTATGAAAGCCACATTTCGTAAATGTGCATATATGGAAGCACTTTTGTATATGTGCATTTACATAAGTCTCCTTTCGTAAATGCACATTTTACTGAAGTTGATTTCTATCTATACGTCTTTCATATATGCACATATACATAGGTGGCATGCTTTTGTAAATGCACATATATGGAAGTTGGCTTCCATAAATGTGCATATATGAAAAAACTTTCATATATGCACATATATGGAAGCCAACTTCTGTAAATGCACATATAGAGAAGAAATTATGTATATGTGAATTTATAGAAGCCACCTTATGTAAATGTGCATATATGAAATAACTTTTGTATATGCACATTTAGAGATGCTACCTTCCATATATGTGCAAATACGAAAGCCAACTTTCGTAAATGCGCATAGATGGAAGCAATTTTTTTCAAATGAACATATATGGAATTTCGATTCCTAAAATGCACATATATGAAATTCAAATTTTGTATATGCATATATATAGAAGTGATTCTAAAAATGTGCATTCATGGAAGCCAAATTTTGTATATGCAACTTTTGAATATGTGCATATACAGAAGTTGAATTTTGTATATGTGCATGTATGGAAGACAACCACTTATGTATATGTGCACATACAAAATCCAGATATATAGAAGTGGACTTCCTTAAATGTGAATTTAGGGAAGTGCTTCCATATATGTACATATATGAAAATCGACTTCTGTATATTTTCATATATTGAAGTAATTATGTAAATGTGCATTTATAGAAGCCTCCTTCCATAAATGCACATATAAAAAGGAACTTTTATATATGTGCATATACGGAAGCAAACTTCCATATATGTGCATTTACAAAATTGCTTCTGTAAATGAGCATATATGGAGGCAGAAAAATCAGTAATCAAATATTCAGAAATCTAAAGGAATTTAACCTTCATCATGTAGATTTCAATTTTATTTATTAGATTTGTTGTGACAAACTATTCAAGTGGAATATCCATGCCATTTTATATATCAACCAATATATATATACTTAGTCTATATATCGATATATGTATTGACATATTATGTATGTATATATACTATATATATGTGTGTGTGTGTGTGTGTGTATATATACCAATATATTGATATTATATTTGTATACCAACATGGTGTATGATGCAGTATAATCACAACCTCCACCTCATCGCGCTCCTGCTCACAGGATCGATCTTTCATTCCCCAAGTTGAATTAGCTCTTCTGATTCCCTGCTGGAATCTCCGATGAGTACCTGATCCACAGGTCCTTATCCTTCCTCATGGCCTTCTGTACTCCAGCCATTGCCCTTTCCTCAACAGGGAAAATATACTATCAGGATTCGGGGTTTCTTATTTCCCAATGTCGAGAGTTCCTGTCCTCTCAAACTCCCAAACTCCAATCTCCTGATACGTGCCTTTGTTGCCTTAGCCTCCCTGGCTATGCCTTTAGTCCACGCAACCTCCTCTTATATGACATCAGTCATACCCCTTGTCGAGATTCAGGGTTTCTTGATCCTTGATGTCATGAACCTCTATCCCCGCGATCTCCCGATCTCCAATGAATAAATTCACCGATGCGCCTTTTACGCATTAGCCCTCTTGGCTATACTCCTGACTCATATGACCTTTATCCCCATGACCGTAGTTTTACCTCTCGTCAGGGTTTCAGACATCGCAATGACAAAATGCAAGGACACTTTGTCCATAGGATCCCCGATATCCTGATTCTCGATTTCTCTGATGTGGTTCTCCTATCAGGGCCTTTTCTGAAGGCCTCGCTCACTGCCACACATCCCCAATAGATGGACGACTCAGATATTTCTCGGGACTTTTACCATGAAAATTCTCGATCTTTTGTTCTCGTGACTCCCGATTTCATGAACGTCGATATTCCGATGTCCACGCCTCTCGTCGGGATTTTCAACCTCCTGTTCACGAAGGTAAACCTCATACAGCTCCTGTCCAATCTGACGGCTGACAGGTAATTTGCTCAAGATCTAACGGTCCAGATCCATTCTTCCTGTGCGCTCCTCCTGAGCTTCCTTCCTAGACATAAAAACCTTCCAACGGTCCAGACCTTTTCGACTGATCCAATGGCTAGCGTTTCTCCTCCTGAACTTTCATTTCCAAATCCCCAAGGGATTCTTGGACTTCTGCACCTCTGCAGATTTTTCACGCACACACAGTGTTGTCTCTCCTGAGCTTCTCAAACGCTCAGACCCCTAAGGGATTTTGTCCTTGTTTCTTCTCCCACAGATGGAGAAATATGGATGCCTCTTGGCTATCCCTCTACTCAAGCAACCCCTTGCTGAGTCTGCAGGGTGTTCAACAACCCTGTGAAGATCCCTCAATGGGTTCTTCCTCTAAATTTCCATAACTCAAAGAGTTCTCTTCTCCCTGTGCCTATCTGCACACCTACTCGATGCCCACTTGGTAGAGTATATTCTCCCCTGTACACCTATGCACCTGCTCAATCCCCACTTGGCAGAGCTCTCAAAATCCTTAGTGATTCTGGTTCCTCTCTGAACTCACAACAGAGTTCTTCCTCTGTGCACTCCTTGCACCTACTCAATGCCCACCTGGCAGAGCTTCACAGAACTCCTCAGAGCTTCTGTCTGCAACTGTTTCTTCCTCATACACAGCCCCACCTCCAAGGTATTCAACAACCTTGAGGTCTTCCCTGAGTTGTTGACTCCAATTCTTGTGCTGCAGCACATCTTTGCCTGACTCCGCAGAGTTCAGAAATGCATCCTCTGTGCACGGCTATCAGAACCCGCAGTGTTTTGTCACACCCTCCTGGTATGAAGACTTAAAGACCTCTCAACCCTGAAATCAAACACACTCCTACAAATTCAAACCTATAGTATACATCTACAGCATATAAGAACACTCACAGACATTCATTCAACACACAGTAATGTAGGAAAAACTACTATTTGTATTAAATGGAAAATGCCTATTTATACAAGGTGTTCCTGAGCACGGCCTGTAACAAGGTCTCGGCTCTTCTCCTCTCTATATCTTCTCCTCTCTACCTCTCTCTCCATACATACAAAATGAGATACTCTAAATCTCTTTTACCTGAGGGCGCTCTTTGAGCGCTTCCCCCCAATCTACCTACCCTATTCAATTGCATTGAATGGGATGTCTAGTCCACTATCTGGATCTAGATCTCAGCCTTACAAACATTTAAGGCCTATATTATCTACAGCCTGCGCAAAGGCACGACTTCACGGCTCAACAGCCTAAGCATTTAATTACATTCAATTCAAGTTTTAAATGAGGACTGAGCCTCTCTCTTCATATTGAATGCACACGCTTGACATGGCTGGTTGGTTGGCTGGCTGATGTGGAGAGATGCTCCTGCATCAGTGTACCAACATAATATTAATATAAGGGAATTTTTTTTTAACCTAAAAAAAAAAATTATATTACAAAAAATAAATATACATGTTCAAGAAGAATGCAAACTCAAAGATCAAATATTCATCTTTTCTTCCCTTCTTGATTGACTACTTCCTCCAGGTATAAATACAGATACACTATTTAAGTTGTCATACAAGGTATCCAAAAAAAATTCAAAACATGATATAGATTTTTAGCTTAGCCTATATCGCCAAAACCTGTCATAATTTCAGAGTTGAAATTACATAGATACGAGTTCCTATCATTCACTAAATTTGTATACCCCACAAAAACCAAAAGAAAGGGATGACGCTTCTTTGGAGAGCTCATCTTATTTTGCATTCAACTCTCTAAGGATATGACTGGATGAGTACCACTCTAGAGCATCAATTAATCTGGATGTCTTACAGAAGGAATTTGAGTCATATGTATTCCACCAAAATCTTATGATTGACCCAATCTACTACAACCTTGGAATCGCCTAATATTTGTCACTTTGCAATGCCTTTCCTTCTTGTGAATTCCAAAAGTTTATAGAGGCCAATGAACTCATGTCGTGTATTAGATTATCTTCCTAAAGAATAACATATATGAAAAAAATGAGATAGAGATAAGTGTAAAATAAATCTGATCCCACACCTCGAGGGATGTCCTTGGGAGGCTTTATCAAAAATCCCCCAAGGGATATTAGATAAAAGATCATGCATGATAAAAAATTAAACCCTCTTCTCCTTACTATCCATTTTAAATCCATCCACAACTTTGATGACTAGATCTGCTATAGCTTTTGGAGGAATGGCCTCATTCCTAAAGATGTGAAATTTTTGAGCCCAGCAAATAAAATGACAAATATACATGGAAACCCTTCGAATAAATTGATAGACTTATCAAAGAGCCATTTCTTGAGACTAGCTTCAAGACTGTCACTTTACCAATGAAACTTCTATCCAAATTATTTCTTAACTAAATATATCACATGTACAGAGAAAGAACAAGCTATGAAAATATGGTGGACCGTTTCTTCACTATCTTTACAAAAGAAGCATATACTAGGTCCAATCCATCATCTTTTAATACAATTTTCCCGCGTAAGTAGTTTGTTGCAAACAACAAACCAAGTGGTGATCTTTCTTTTCAAGGGTGCCTTGAGTTTCCAAACACGATCCCATGATTCGTATTTATGAGCGGAACAAAATGAAAGCACATGATCATAATATTAACACAGAGTAACTTTGACGACCCCAATTGTTACGAATACAAGCGACGCAAAGCAAGTGCAATTTTTTATTTTTTTTAAGCAGGAAGGAAATCAACGACAACAATTAATCAATGCAACTCTATGATGAACACAACTTATGCATTGAGGCAACAAACAACAATGACCTAGCATACTAGCACATCATGCAACTAGACGAAACATGTGATAATCAACAGACATATACAAACAACTACCCACTCGACACAAGCACGACAAAGCCTACAAGCTAAAGGAAAACATCAACAACTCGACACAATGACTTCGATGACAAGTAACTAGAAACCTCTACGGTGTGCAAAACCAATCGCATTAAGGCATTGCAAAACCAAGTACCAACATCAATTACAATGGACAAAACACCCACATTGGCAAGCATAAGACTCCAGCCAGGTTATCATTCTCATCTATCCTTCAGGGTGCACAATGATCCCCTCATCAGGAATCACATCATTATAAGTCGATAGGAATGATAGTAACCATGTCGCAACATAACATCTCTATACCTTTAACCCAAGATAAATCCCTTGCACTAGGAGACCGAATTATCTATCAATAAATACACGAAGACTATACCCAAGCATCTAAGCAACAAGTCGGCACGATGCAAGGTGGCATCATTCAATATTTAATTTGCACAACCAACCAAAGGATTTCTTGCTTTCTTATGAGGCACCTTTTATCAAGGAAGTTTCCCACACTGTAAAACATAAATAATTTGAATAATATCTAAAAAATCATGTGCATGGATATTCTATTTTAATTCTCTATATAGTAGAATGTTATTTGAAAGATAGCTTAATCATATGTGATATATTAAATTAGTACTTACTTTTTTTTATGCCAAAATAAAGTTTACCATCATAAAAAAGGTAAATTAATATATTAGGAACATGAAATCAATGATTTTTCTTATTGAATTAAAAAGAACTTCCACATAATCTTATCTGTTAGTTCAAATAGTTGTCAAGAAATTGTAGACCATTAATAAAATCATGTGCTATTAATGTTATCTAACCATGTCCATTCATAAAATCATGTCCATTAATGTTGTCTAACCATGTGCTATCTATTAATAATAAATCAATAATAAAACCATGTGCTACCTATCAATAATAAATCAACAATCAACAGATCGTTGTCCATTAATAAAATCATGTGTTATCAATGTTGTCTATGACATTCAATGTCTATCATACTCACATATAAAAACATTGTCTATCACATTCATTGTGTATCAATAATCATTTATGGGAAATCACTATGTGAAAGCTGGGTAAGTCGCCCATAAAATCGTCGTGTGAATCATGTGTAAAGGTTGGGTAAATTGCACAGAAATGTGAGGTGTGAGTGTTGTGTAAAGGCTAGGTGAATCACCTAGAAATTCATGGTGTGAATGTTGTGTAAAGGTTGGGTAAATCGCCCAGATATTCGTGGTGTGAGTGATGTGTAAAGGCTGGGTAAATCGCCCAAAAAATTGTGTTGTGAATGCTATGTAAAGGCTGGGTAATTCGTTGTCTAAAAAGGAAATTTGCAGAGTAAAATAAAGCCTCTATTCAAATGCAATTCAATCGCAAGACGAAAATAAGATCGTTGTGTTTAGAACATTGTAAATTCATTGTTGATAACTCACCTTTTCTAAGGAAACAAGAATGGGTATAAGGTTGGTACAAGTCACCCAAATCGTTGGGAAAGAAAATAAAAACAAATTTCCCCCTTTTGAAAGGAGCCAAGGAATCAGAGATAAATCCTTGAGGGATTAATCATTCATAATGCAGAGATAATCACCAAAAAAAAGAAGAGACAATCAATCACAAGAAAACTCATAGATTAATCGATCAGAGACGAATCAAACAAAAACACAAAGATACTCATTTACAAGGAAAACACAAAGGATAATTTCTCAGGGATGAATCAATAAAAAACACAGAGATACCTGTACAAATCGTGGAGAAAAATGCATAGATGTTAATGCTATTCAATGGGGAAAAATAAAAACGGAGAGAGCTATAACTCAGAGCTTTGAAGGGTGTTTTCACTGTGCCTAGCACTAAATTCACTGGGATATTAACCACAAATATTCACAGAGTATGGTAAACAATAAATGAAAAGAACCCAAACAAACCTTAGAATCAACACAAAGAAACAAACGATGGTGGACTGGAGAGAATAAACACCTAGGAGAGAATTCCTTGCTAGGCAGAGAATGATCCTACAATTATTATCCAGGCACAGGAAAGAATGGAATTTGAATCTAATTCCTAAACACCAGAGTGAAGACAGTCGATTCGGATCCTGGAAGACTGCTCAGGAACAGACTAATAACTTAAAGGATCACAGAACAAAGGATAAAAACAAAAATATGCATCCAGATCTTCTCTATGGAGAAGGAAATGATTAAATAAAAGTGCAATCAAGGAATAAAGAAAACATAGGAAGAATGTACAACAACGCAGACAAATTTTGAGTCTGGGGCTCACTCTGGCCATGTGCAAAAATACAGTAACTCAGAAATAAAGGATATTGTGGATTGCAAGGGTTCTTACTAAAAGAATCAAGCGACAAAGGGGTTACAATTACCTTAAAATTACACGTGAAAGGAAAGCTCATGGCCATGAATCGTCATCTGATTACAATAACATAACAATGGTAAATTAAATTAAATTGCAAGTAACAAATTTAATAGGTGTACATTATCCAAATGTGAATGCTCCGAAGTTGTTGTCCTGTGCGTGCTCCATCCAACTCCCGCTTGCCAACCGATGTGACCTCACTAGTACCTCCCAGCCAACTCTAGGGGTACTCTTCTTCCCCCTAAGCCCCCCAAGTAGCAAAGGGGCCACGCACACAATACCATAGAATGCTACCACCCAGCTCTCCTCGCAATTTCGAGCTACTAATCGTTAGCCGAGATCGGTATCCCAACTCCCACAAGAGAAAGTTAAATCAAGATAAAATTTTAGTAGCATAGCATTACGCAAACCAGATGTGTCCCCATACTCCTCCTCCGCCATCTCTTTTATAGAGTTTTAAAGTAATTAGTTTCCCAAATTATCATTAAATTCCTTTTTCATTTAATTAATTTCGAAAAACCTCCCCCATACACATGTTGCCCAATCCCCTAGTTGCACCAGAAAATCAATTTTATTAATTCATTAAATACTCCTATTTCCCTCACCCACCAAGAGAATTCCTAAAAATTCTCCTCGGTGTCCCAATATTCTCTTACAATTCTTAAATGACTTACGCATTACTTAATTCCTAGATGAGTTCATAAATAGAGAGTTCCAAAGGCTATATTCCTTACTAAGTTAGACATTCATATTTTTCTTTGAGTTTCCCCTTTTTTTAAGTTTCACTTTTTCTTTAAGTTTCCTTTTCTTTTAAGTTTCCCCTTTTTATAACTAAGTTCAAAATTAGTAGTTTAGATAAACAACCATTTACTCTTCTTATGAATTTAATCATCCATTACACTTTCCTTTTTTTTTTTACATTAATAATTAAAGTTTGAATTTCTCTTATTAGTTATAAAACAATCTTATTAGTTGTAAAACAACCTTTAGTGAATTGAAATTTTATAAAACAAATCTTAGTGAATTAAAATTCTATCAAAGAAACTTAGTGAATTAAAATTTTAATACAAAGAACCATAGGGAATTAAAATTTCCACTTTAATTTGGTTATACGTCTAAATAGTTGTTTATTTTTTTGTTCTAAGGTTCTACTCAAAACTAGGTTTTTAATTCACTAGGATTGGCGAAAATTCTTAAGGGAAAAATTAGTCATTAAACTTTACTTTTCACATCATTCGTTTTAAGGCCGACTAGGTTTATTCACTTACCAGTTAAAATCGTGACATGCCCTTCAGGACTCACTATAGGCTCCAAGGGTGTCACTCGTCAATTTTCATGTTCCTTGCACGATATGCCCTTCAAGACGCACTACATGCTCCACACGTGCCACTCACCTCTTTCCGTTTTCCTTGTTCGACGTGCCCTTTAAGACGCACTACATGCTCCAAGGGTGCCACTCACCTCTTGATTGAAGTTGATAGACGTCAAACCTTTGGATTCAATACTCCAGCAGGTCATCTTGTGGGAGACTAAGGGCCTCTAAGGAATAAGGCCCATGCCTTATTGCATGCCCTTTAGAATGATCGTGAGAAACTGTCACAGTATGCCCTCATGGCATCACAGGTCTTCTCGAACTGGGTAATCGTTAACCTATAGTTTGAGCCACGACATGAGTGCTAGTAGGTCGTGGCAAGGTTGTTGCCACACCTCTCCCTGAATGTCTATGGTTGTCATGTGTGATGCCTCTACTCCAAATGTGAGTCTGGTCGACAAGCTATCATCATCCTACATCCATTAATGAATCATGTCAGCAATGACAATCAATCATCATTACATCTAATCATATGTACATATGTCACATCAAAAACATTCAAACCCCAAACAACCCACTCCCTGACTCGATCCAGAGTCCAAGGGGTTTCATCAATGCCTCTGCATCCTCAATGTTCAAAGTAGTGCACACTCATGAGAACCCAGTCAATAGCACATGTCTACGTTAATAAAACAAAATAACATATCATCAAATCCCCAATATCTCATAATGATAATCAAAATGACCAATATTATAATAACCTAGATCACTTGCACACAAGTGTCCACAAAGAATAGGTTCGCTCAATGCATGCAAGAGAGAGATGTTACATACATCCCATCTTCTTTTAAACTTTGTCTTGAAGTTTCACAGAATATAAGTGTTGAAATAAAGTGCATGACAGTTTCATAAGTCTATACATCAAACAAAAATTGAAACTGTTGATCCATGTCGTATGTGTCATCCTGTGTCACTGAGTGTGGACTATAGTGGTCCCACTGGACCTTAACCTGATCTATTGTTCGACATTGTAGCTATCGAATGTGATGGTCCAAGATGCGGATTGGCTCGACCATGAGCGCACCCTCATCAAATACCTGTAAGGTACTCAAGTCAATAACATGTGTAGGATCACTAACATAATGTCTCAAAAGAGATACATGAAAAATATCGTGCATACGCCTTAAAGAATCAGGCAAGTCTAGTCGATAGGCCATGGGCCCCTTCCTTTCCACAATATCGAAAGGTCCCACGATCCTAGGAGATATTTTAGCACCCTTTCCAAACTTGATTGAACTCTTATGTGGATTGACCCACAAGAAGACTCAATCGCCAAATTCGTAACTATAGTCGACACGATGCACATCGACATAACTCTTTTGTCGATCCTACGCTTCCTTGATTCTTTGTCTTATTGTTTTCATTTTATATTCCATTTATTGGATCTCTTCTAGTCCCACCAAGACCCTATCCTCAAGAGGATCCCAGCTCAAAGGCGTCTAAAATGATCACACGTAAAGAAACTCAAAAGGCTCCATCTTAATGGTGCTTTGATAACTATTGTTATATGAAAATTATACCAGTGGAAAGAATTCTTCCCAATGCTTATGTTGGTCCATAACATACATATGCAACATATCCTCCAAGATTTGGTTTGTTCATTCAGTCTACCCATCTATCTCTGAGTGATATGTTGTACTAAAGTTAAGTTGGTTTCCCAAGGCCTTTAGGAAACTAGTCCAAAATCATCCTGTAAAAATCGATCATCTATCGGATATAATCCTCTTGGCACACCATACAGCCTCACAATCTCACTGATGAAGAATATAGCTATGTCAGGTGCCTGATATGTCTTACGCACATGAATAAAATGAACACTCTTCATCAGAGTGTTGACTACAACAAAAATCGAGTCGTGTCTCCTTGTCGTCAGTGGCAATCCAACAATGAAATCCATCGAAATGACCTCCCATTTCAATTATGGAATAGCGTGTGCCTGTAGTAGTCCCATCGAATGTCTATGTTTTTTTAGGGCCCTATAATTTATAGGGAAATTAGTATTCTGCCTCATATCTATTTCGGGCATAATGCAGATTGCTCGTGGCGCATAGTAAAAATGTGAAGGTGGAAAAAAAACTCTCAACACTTATCAACTTTTATCACAGGTTAATTTTTGGATTTTGTCATAAAGTTGGTTTTTAAGGAATCTTCGGTCTTTCGGGATCCTTTGGGGAAAAGGTTAAAACTAATGGTGTGGAGGAAGATCTTCTCTTTAGAGCAAGCTTAATTTTATTTTTTTTAAATTCTGGCAAAATTTTGACTTTTTAGCCCAATTTAGCTCTCGTGCTTTAATAACAGGGTCTTATTTAGTTTATTTAAATTTCTACCAAAATTATGGGCCCAAAGGCCATTATCTAGTCAACAGTTGTTGAGTGGACCTACACCAATACACAACACATGTCCATGATAATATAAATCCCAACACCAAATTAGCGCCCAAGACCAAACACAAGGTGCAAGGCAAAGATCCCATGGGTTCATGTTTTTTCCACTATGCATCGACCAACTTTGGAGAAGGTGATGAATTTAAATTCTTCAGTGCTCATTATTTTCTTAAATGTGGGATTGTTTCTTCACCATGCAAAAATGTAGCATATAAACCATAAGCTGAGCAACTAGACTGAGGGACAAGTTGGAGGATGCATTTGAATGCTTGTATGAGATAAGGGAGTGGATACGTACAGGCCTATGGGTCGAGTATTGTTTTATTTATAATAACTCAACCTGGCGCCTGAACCACTATGTCGGTGGCAAGGTAACTATCATGCTCCATTTGGATCGGGCAATGTATTTTTTAGGCTATCTAACCAGCCAGATTTGAGTGCACCTAATTGACAAAGAATTCAATGTGATGAGCTATAAATTATGGCTTACATTGATAGAGTACAAGACTCTTGTTATGCATGGAGATTTGCATAGGGAAAATGATATTTTTCCCACAATTATGAGGAACATTGGAGGAATCTCTTTAAGTGGCACAAGAAATAGCAATAGAATCTAAAAAAGAATCAAAATGGAAGCAATTCGGAGAGCTTGCCATGTCCTTTGAAAAATTAGATATGGAAAAATATTTCCTAAGTCGGGCAACAGATCTGAGTGGAATATTACTTCTCTATTCTTCTTTGGGATATGCATAAGGGGTCTCCAAACTGGCATCAATTGCAGAGATCAGGGGAAGAACAATGTTTATTTCCTGTGTTTATTCATGATGGGAAAGTTAGAAGAATGCATTCAACTTTTGGTAGACAACAGTCGCATAACCGATGCATTTTCAATCAATGCAAATGTTGCACAGAGGGAGTCAAAGTTTATTTCCCTGAAGACATTATGGGATAATGCCCAAAAATTTGAGTTCCAAGCAGAGGTTAGATAAAATTAGATTTATGTCTCTCGCAACAAGAATGTGATGGGAGAAGGTGATGACACCAAGGTTGAAATCAACATCAAATTGGATAAAAAAAAAAATACTTTCAATCAGAGATCGTGGGATAGGGATGACGAAAGAATATTTCATGAAACTATGGGAACAATTGCCAAATATGGAACTTCAACTTTTCTGGAACAAATGCACCATAGAACCTAATTTATTTTCCTGTGTCCTTCAGTGGCATGTCTCCAACAAGATTGGATTGAACAAAGGAAACAAAAGTTTCCCTCTATTTTACTACAACTGCTACTCTTTCCAAGTATGTGGGAAACCCATTTTACACACTCTTTCTAGACAAAGGCCTAGAGGTCGAGTTATGGGGTTCTGCTTCAACTGGAGATCCTCCAAAAACTCCGTCTGCAACAATTTTAGACTTGAATTGGCGATGAAACAAAGATCAAGATGATATATGTGTAGTAAATATCATTGTCCAAATAGATGGCTATATTCCAATCAATTTATCTCTGGGAAAATTATGTGAATATCAACAAACAAGGAGGAGCAATATTACTAAAATATGGGCAACATTTGGTATACTTTGTTGCATTCTCATAGTTTTATCAGCAACATCATGTGTGCAGGGTTTCTTTACAAAGGTCGAATGGAGAAATAGCATGGGATATATGTTGTGTGTGGTATGACTGTTCTAGAAGCTTGTTTTGAAGTTGCAAGTGTGGGAACTAATGGTAACTATAATCCTTCTAATGGTGCGAGGAAATCTCTTATCAGAACTTTTGGGAACATTTTTTATCATAATTTTCTATAGAAACAGGTAGAAAAATATTTGGTGAATCAATTCAAGATACAGATTGTGAGGAATACAATTGATAGTCAAAACAAATCCTAGATTTCTAGGAAGTGAAAGCTAATCGGTGGCAGAGAATTTCGTGAAAAATCACTTAGCAGTAAGAAGGTATGAATCTCTCTTAATCTCCCTAAATCCGGTAATATGGACATCATATTTATCACTTCAAAATCTTCTCGAAATGTCAAACAAATGAAATGACCCCAGATTTTAAGGAGAAAGATCAAAGATTTTCCAGTATTTAATGAACATCTTCAGATAGTTTTTAAGTATTCAACAGAGAGGTGGAAAAGTGTTTATCAAGTTAGCTCTAGATCCATCCTTCTCGTGATTCAAGATTTGTGTTTATTTTTAGTTTACTGACGAGATTTGTTTCCTTAATAAGAGTAGCAATTTTTTTTTTGTATTTGGATATAAATCCTATGATTTGTAAGATAGGGGGGGGTTGGAACCTGTTGAAGGTATGTTTTCCCATTATTGTAATGAGCTCGTCGGGCCTCTTTTCTTTCAAATCTAGAGGGGTACAAGATCAGTTGTTTCAGGATTCATGTTCCATAACTATTGGTGAAGTGCGTCTTCTGTAAATTGTTTTCTCTATTTCCATATGCTTTTTCTTTCCTTATTATCTTGTAGAAGTTTTAAGAACAGAATTTGTTGAAAGATGTAATCTGATTCTTACTAGGGATAATAAAAATGTTTTCTTATGATATTTAGTGGCATAATTCTTCATTTCTCTGTTGTTAAATTGATCCTTTCTCTTCTCTTCTATTTCACTTCATTAAAATTTACCAGATATAGTAGTATGTCCACCTTTCCATGTTTCACTTTAGATTGATACTTATGCAAATTGATCACCTCGGCCTCTTTGAATCCATTGCCCAATGGTTTTTTCGTGTTGTCCCAACCAAACATTTAAAAAACCAAACCCAAATCTATCATAACTAGCCTAATAACCAACCCAAACAAAGCTAAATCATACAAAGAGATCCTTATCTGAGTCTTGGAGGGATAGATCCTTGACTCGAAGTGGTTTTGAGGTTTCCTCTATGAATTCCTCCACAACCTTGGGAAAATTACAGAGTGCTAACATAGTGGCGACTCCACTAGGGAAAGGGCTTTCAAGTTCTCTAGAAAAGTATATCAAGTTCAGATTTGACTTCTGATGGTGAACAAAAGCCAAACATAGGAAGGTTGTACCATTCACCTAGCGACTCCATTTTTCAATATCCCAAGCTTCAAATTTCAAAGTGACTTCACTACCAAAGAATCCATATTTCAGAGCATTGATGGTGATCGAAGATGACAGGGTATGTAGCAAACCCTTTATCTAGTGAAATGTTACAAACTTTGAGGGATGAGTTAGAATAATTTCAGATTGATGGGAATTTCTCAACATCAATATTTATTTGTTTGAAATCCAGTCGACTCACACCCGAAGGTAAAATTTGTTTTCTTGGTTTAGTTGCTAAAAGATTAGAAAACAGACTTAAACTATTGGATGTTCAAATTGAATCATATGATTTCCAAGATCCTAAACCATTATTAGAAATTGTTCCTCCTCCAAAAAGAGAGGAAATTATTATACCATTTGACTTGTAGATAGAGGAAGAATATGGTTATGAGCCTGATATTGAAGAGCTAGAATCAAGGATCAGCCTTTATGAAGAAATTTAAAAAGTCATCCAGGATCAACTTTTCATTGAGAGCTTAAAAGGTATATCAATAAATTATGAATTTATAGATCCTGTAGCTGATTATATGAAGAATATTTCCAATTCCATTGTACACATCCACCTACAGTCACCATTACATTGTACACCTTGGGTTTTCTGGACAAAGGGTCAAATTGTTTCTCTAATGTTTTTAATAAACAATCAAGAAGTCAATGTATATAAGCAGTTGCTTGACTAGTTGCACTAGAATTATTGTATCATTTAAAACAATGAAATTATCAATAGATTTGAGTAGGTAGGAGTGTGCCAATAATATCAATGGGATGAGCACTTCTTTCAGTTCAAATTTTCATAGTTTTATTTTCAGTTTGGATTGTATCCCTCAGGTTTTGAACAGGTACAAGAAATGGTCACAGATTTTAGTTTGGGAACAACCCAATGGAGATATCTGGTCTACACACTCAATGTTCCTAGATTCTTGACACCTCATGTTGAGTTTCCATCCCCAGGTGGAGCCTATGTTAGGGCCCTATAATTTATAGGGAAATCAATTTTCTGACTGATATCTATTTTGGGCATAATGTAGATTTCTCATGGTGCATAGTGAAAATGTGAAGGTTGCAGAAAAACTCTCAACACGTCTTAGCTTTTATCGCAGATTAATTTGTGGATTTTGTCATAAAGTTGGTTTTTAAGGAATCTTTGGTCTCTCAGGTTCTTTTGGGGAAAAGTTCAAAAAGCATGGTGTGGAGGTAGCTCTTATGTTTAGAGCAAGTTTAATTTTTATTTTTTTTTAATTCTAGAAAAATTTTGACTTTTTAGCCCAATTTAGCTCTCAAGATTTAATAACAGGGTCTTGTTTAGTTTATTTAAATTTCTGCCAAAATTTTGTACCCGAAGGCCATTCTCCAGTCCACAGTTGTTCAGTGCACCTACACCAACACACAACACATGTCCACGAGAATAGAAATCCCAACACCAAATCAGTGCCCAATACCAAACACAGGGTGCAAGACGAAGAGCCCATAGGTTCATGTTTCTTGCACTACGTGTCGACCAACTTTGGAGAGGGCGATGAATTTAAATTCTTGAGTGTTCATTATTTTCTTAAATGTGGGATTGTTTCTTCACCAAGAAAAAATGCAACATATAAACCCTAAGCTAAGCAACTAGACCAAGGGACAAGTTGGAGGATGCATTTGAATGCTTGTATGAAATAAGTGAGTGGATAGGTACACGCCTATGGGTCGAAGATTGCTTTATTTATAATAACTCAGCCTGGCACCTGAACCACTATGTCGATGGCGAGGTAACTATCATGTTCCATTTGGATCGACCAATGTATTTTTTAGGCTATCTATCTAGCCAGAGTCAAGTGTACCTAATTGACAAAGAATTCAATGTGATGAGCTATACCTTATTGCTTAGCTTGATAGAGTACAATACTCTTGTTATACATGAAGATTTACAGAGCGAAAATGATATTTTTCCCACAATTATGAGGAATGTTGGAGGAAGATCTTGAAGTGACATAGGAAATAGCAATAGAATCTAAAAAAGAATCAAAATGGAAGCAATTGGGAGAACTTGCCATGTCCTTTGGAAAATTAGATATGGCAGAAGATTCCCTAAGCTAGGAAACAAATCTTAGTGGACTATTTCTTCTCTATACTTCTTTGGGAGATGCGGAAGGGGTCTCCAAACTAGCATCACTGGCAGAGATCAGGGGAAGAACAATGCTTATTTCATGTGTTTATTCATGCTGGGAAAGTTAGAAGAATGCATTCAATGTTTGGTAGACAACAATTGCATAACTAATGCATTTTCAATGAATGAAAATGTTGCATAGAGGGAGTCGGAGTTTATTTCCCATAAGACATTGTGGGATATTGCCCAAAAATCTGAGTTCTAGGAAAAGGTTATGCTTTAGATAAAATTAGATTTATGTCTCTCACAACAAGAATGTGTTGGGAGAAGGTGGTGAAACCAAGCTTGAAATCAACATCAAATTGTATTTAAAAAAACATTTACTATCAATCAGAGATCATGGGATAGGGATGACTAAAAAAGATTTCATAAAAATATGGGAACAATTGCCAAATATGGAACTTCAACTTTTCTGGAACAAATGCACCATATAGCCTAATTTGTTTTTGTGTGTCCTTCAATGGGATGTCTCCAAAAAGATTGGATTGAACAAAGGAAACAAAAGTTTCCCTCTATTTTACTATAGTTGTTGCTCTTTCTAAGTATGTGGGCAACCCATTTTAGACACTCTTTCTAGACAAAGACCTAGAGGTCGAGTTATTAGGTTCTTCATAAACTGGAGATCCTCCAACAACTCTGTCTTCAACAATTTTAGACTTATTTTGGCAATGTAACAAAGCTCAAGATGATATATGTGTAGTAGAAATCATTGTCCAAATATATGGCTATCTTCCAATCAAATTCTCTCTAAGAAAATTATGTGAATATCAACAAACAAGGAGGAGCAATAGTACTAAAATATGGGAAACATTTGGCATACTTTGTTGCATTCTCATAGTTTTATCAACAACATCCTATGTGCAGGGTTTATTTACAAAGGTCGGGTGGAGAAATAGAATGGGATATATGTTGTGAGTGGTATGACTGTTCTAGCATCTTGTTTTGAAGTTGCAAGTGTGGGAACTAATGGTAACTATAGTCCTGCTAATGGTGCAAGAAAATATCATATCAGAACTTTTAGGAACATGTTTTATCATTCTTTTCTATAGAAACAAGTAGAAAAATATTTGGTGAATCAATTCCAGATCGAGATTGTTAGGAATAGGGTTGATAGTCAAAACAAATCCCAGATTTCTAGGAAGCCAAAGCTAATCGGTGGCAGAGAATTTGGTGACAAATCACTTGGCAGTAAGAAGGTATAAATCTCTCTTAATCTCCCTAAATTAGGTAATATGGAAAACATATTCATTGCTTCAAAATATTCTCCAAATATTTTGGTCAAACAAATAAAATGAGCCCAGATTTTAAGGAGAAAGATCAAAGATTTTCCAGGATTTAATGAACATATTGAAATAGTTTTTAAGTATTCAATAGACAAGTACAAAAGTGTTTATCGAGTTAGCTCCAGATCCGTCCTTCTCATGATTCAAGATTTGTTTTTATCTTTAGTTTATTGTTGGGATTTGTTTCCTTAAGAAGAGTATCTTTTTATTTTTTCTATTTGGATATAAATCTTATGATTTGTTAGAGAGGGGGGGGGTTGGAAACTATTGAAGGGATATTTTCCCATTATTGTAATGAGCTCACCAGGTCTCTTTTCTTTCAAATCTAGAGGGGTACAAGATCATTTGTTCCAGGATTCATGTGCCATATCTATTGGTGAAGTGCTTCTTCTGTAAATTGTTTTCTATGTTTCCATATGTTTTTTCTTTCCTTATTATCTTGCAGAAGTTTTAAGAAAAAATTGTGTTGAAACATGCACTCTGATTCTTATTGGGGATAATGTAAATGTTTTCTTATGATATTTAGTGGAAGAATTCTTCGTTGCTCTATTTCTAAATTGATCCTTTATCTTCTCTTCTATTTCACTTCTTTCAAATTTACCGGATCCAGTAGTATGTCTACCTTGCTCTATTTCACTTTAGATTGATTCTTCTACAAATTGATCACCTCGGCCTCTTTCACTCCATTTTCTAATGGTTTTCCTGTGTTGTCACAACCAAACATTTGAAAAAAAAAAAATCTATCATAAGTAGCCTAATATCCAACCCAAACAAATCTAAATCATATTGAGATATCCCTCTCTAAATCTTAGAGGGTTAGATCCTTGACTTGAAGTGGTTTTGAGGTTACCTCTTTGACTGCCTCCACAGCCTTGGAAAAATTACAGAGTGCTAACATGTTCAACTTTCACCTACTAACATTATAGACATCTTGCCATGTAGTTGACTATGTCTTCCTTCATTCTTTTCTGTAAGAATAAGGCTTTAAGGTCTTCCCTCATATTCATGACTCCAAGATGATCCATGTACACTTCTGTATGATCCTCGTTTAGGATCAAACTTCTCAACTCATTGTTGGTTGGAACGTAAATTCGACCTTTAAATCTCAATAATCCATCGTTGTCCACCGTAAATCCCTCAAATTTTTGGTACCATCATTGTGTTTTGTCTGATAAAATCCTTGACCTCTTTGTACCAGTCATCGTCGCACTGTAAGGTTAGAGTTTTTTCACATAGATTCGTCTAAAGATGCATCATCAAAAATATGTGTGGTCTCAACTCAATGCATCTGCCACTCTGTTCAATTTTCCCTTTATGTAAGTAATCTCAAAATCGTTCAAGTTTCTTTGCATAAAGATGTGTTGTAGACCACAGTGGTCTATATTTAGTTTGAATTTCCATCCAATCAGGTAATGTCTCCAAACTCTCAAGGCATATACAATGGCTAACAACTCCAAATCATGCGTTGCATAGTTTTTCTCATGCTTTCTCAAATTTCTTGAGATGTAAGAGATCACTCGATCATATTGAATCAACACTTTGCCTAAGCCTTCCTTGGATGCGTCAGTGCATACCAAGAAGTTTGTGTCCATGTCAGTTACCTTTAGTGTTAAGAACCAAATATCAATATAGCATAGAAAAACCTCAGAATAAGTACTCAATGCCTTGAAAAAGAGAGATTCTGATAATAAGCCTCTTCGAGGGGGAAAATCCTTATGCCCATATAAATGTACAATTACAAGATGATTCAAAATGAAAATGTCTCCTTGGTATATATAGGAGACTAGGAGGTATAATTACAACTAATGGCCTAAAGAGGACATAAATAAAATAACATTACTAATATAATATGCCCCAATTAAGGGGTAATGAGCCACTATTTAGGGCTTAACATGCCCCTCCCCTTGAGACAAGTGTTGTCCGCAATGCTTAAGTAACTCTGTATGATTTTGTATAAAACTCATCTTCCCAAGTGGAATCTTCAGCCAGTAGTTTCCTCCATTTAATGAGATACTCTGAAATGGATCTATTCCTCAACTGGAGAATTCTTGTGTCACTGATGGCTTCAGGCTCCAATATGATTTTTCTTTCCTCGTGAAGTTCTGGAAATATAATTTGAACTGGGATCTTGTCACCTATAACCTTCTTTAAGCATGAAACATGGAAAACTGGGTGTACTCATTGAGATGCAGGCAACTCCAATTTGTATGTCATAGTACCAATCTTTTGCAACACCTTATAAGAGCTATAGTACTTTGGTGATAATTTATTATCCTTCTTGGCTTGCTTGATGGACATATGTTTGTACTGTTGTAGTCTTAAAAACACCCAATCCCCTACTTCAAAACTTCTTTCACTACAATGTTGATCTGCTTGTTATTAATATTTGGTCAGGTTGTCCTTTAATATTTGGAGAACTTGTTATTAATGCTCGATGTGATCTTCCACTGCTTGAACCTTAGATTTTTGTTTTAGAGAAGAAGTGATGGAATGAGGGTGGTATCCATAGAGTGCCATAAATGGTGTCATTTTTGTTGGATTATGAAAGGAAGTGTTATACCACCATTCTTCCAAGGGTAACCATTTAAACCATTGTGTTTGTTTATCAGAGAAAAAGAAACAAAGGTAGCCTTCCAAACATTTGTTCACTATCTTAGTTTTTCCATCAGATTGAGGATGATAGGATGAGCTATGAGCCAATTGAGTACCTAAACAAAAAAATAATTCTATCCAAAAATGTCCAGTGAAGATGGGATCTCTGTCACTTACAATAATCTTTGGGCTGCCATGTAGCTTTTGAACTGTCTCCATGAATGCAGTGGCAACTGTACTGGCTTTGAAGGGATGAAAGAGTGCACAAAAGTGTGCATACTTGGTCATATTATCAAAAATCACCATGATGATATTTGTTCCTTTAGAATTCGGTAACCCTGTGATGAAATCCATGGAAACCTCCTCCCAGCGCTGACTTGGGATAACTAATGGTTGTAAAAGACCTGGGGTCTTAATCATTTACACCTTATTTTGTTGGCAAACCAAACATTCTGCCACAAACCTTTGAACATCAGTTTTAAGGTCTTCATCCTTTCTTGAGACTGCATCTTCCACAACATTTTTCTTCCCCTTTTTATAGACAATTTCAAAATCATAACCCAATATCTTAGTTACCCATTTTTGTTGTTCTTCTGAAGATAGTCTTTCTTCCAAGAAGT
>SNQJ01S0004997.1:256553-279497 GCA_010110895.2 Picea sitchensis
GGTCCCGGAAATATGTCGTCTCGGAAATATGCCATCCCGGCAGAAATATGTCGGCCTGAAAAAAATATAACACATACTACTCGTGCAAAGAATATAACACATACCCAACAGTTCCGACCTACAATCATACATCTATGTCCCTCATCATCGACTAAGCTCAATCAATTTATCTTACAGTTGAGTATCGCCTCATGCAATTACAACCAATCCATACCGATCACAACGTCTTGAGATCTTAAGATCATGACGCACAGGTTTCCCCTAGTGACAAACTCTCCCTTGTTAAGGCTACAGGCCGTAACCTTCCCTCCAACCCTTTGTTTGGCTCCCGAAGCCATTTCTACAAAGGTAAACTCATCCTGTTCAACTGCCTTTACCTTAATTATTTTTAGTGTTGCACCAGAAATGAAACTCTCTATAGCACCTAGATCTATCAAAATAATAAGGGTCTAGTTAGCGATGGTACCTGACATCTTGAACATAGTTGATTGGTTCTCTTCCTGGCGGTTATTCATTGCTGCATGAATATGATAGGCCTTGGCAAAATCTCCCATGGTAGTGTGTTGGGTTGATCCAAAATCTCTGGTTATCTCCACTAGGGAGTCGCACTAGTAATGTGGCTCCCCAAATGTCTAATACCCTTTCTTCAGTCCAGTACTCCTAGTACCCGAAGTTGGCGGCCCTCTGACCTAGAACCCTAGTCTGTTCTACTGAACAGGACTAAATTGTTGTTGCTGCAATAAACACTCTTGTTGGTGTTGTGGTCCTTGGTAAGGAGTCTGCTGCTGAGGCACTGGTTACCAAGGTGTGTGGAAAGTGGATCCTCTCTGGAAGCCATGATATCCTGGTGAATGTCTAATGGATTTCTGATGCTTTTGTGCACCAGATGACACCTTCCCTATTGGACTCATTGGAGTCATGCTCTGAACCCTGTTGATAAGCTCATCCTCTAATATGAGGGCCTTCTGGACAACATCATGCAAGTTTTGAGGCATCAGAATCCTAACCTTTTCATGACATTAACGCCAAATGAGAACCTATTCACCTTAAGTTTCTTGGTATTCAGGTGCAGAGCATACCAAAGAAGCTTCTTAAAACAGGCCTCATACTTGGGCACTATACAACCACCCTGTCGCAAGGCATTGAACTCATTGAGTTGATGCTCAATGAATTCCTCCAATGGATACCTCTCTCAAAACCGTACCTCAAACAGTTCCGATGACATGTCTTCAATGACCATGTTCAAATGTGGCAGGAGAAGCTTCCACCATAGAAGGGCACTCCCCTTTAGTCAAAATACTTCCATGCAGACCCTCATGTTGGAGGTATAGTCATGAAGTGAAAATCACATCGCCATATGTTCCAACCATGCATCGGTGGTTGTGCCATCTGGGGCACCAAAGAACTTGGGAAATTTGACCTTCTCGAGTTCACGGTGAATACTACCAGTACCAACCAGAGCACACAGTTGACCCTTAGGGGGTGTCGATGCCCTAGCCTCATCTCTATCCAAATGCCTGATCAGTGCCTCAAACATCTACTGGAAAGACATTATCAGCCCAACCACATCAGCCATAGCTATCTGTTTCTACCCAACAACCTGTTCGTCTCCCTAGGGGTTAGACCCCTCAAGCATGGATGCCACTGGGGGCATCATGCCTCCTCCCCTAGCACCCTGTCATCTGCCTCTGTAGCATCCTCTAACCATGATTACCTACACGAATACAAATCAATTTAATAATCAACCTTATAATAAAAAATCTAATTAACGAGAGTCATAGTGATCCTAAGTCGCGGGTTGAACTGGCTCTGATACCATATGTGATGACCCCAATTGCTACGACTACAAGCGATACAAAGCAAGTGCAATTTCTTATTTTTGTTTTAAGGAGGAAGGAAATCAATGTAACTCGAAGACAAACACAACTTACGCATTCAACCAACAGACAACAATGACCTAACATACTAGCACATCTTGTAGCTAGACGAAACATGTGATAATCAATAGACAAATACAAATGCCTACCCACCTGACACAAGAAATACAACGTCTACAAGCTAAAGGACAACATAAACAACTCGACACAACAACTTCGACGACCAGTAACTAGAAACCTCTACAACATGCAAAACCAATTGGATTAAGGCGTTGTAGAACCAAGTACCAACATCAATTACAATGAACAAAATGCCCACATCAAGAAGCATAAGACTCCGGTCAGGTTATCATTAGCATATATCCATTAGGGCGCGCAATGATCCTCTCATCATGAATCATGCTGTCACAAGGGGATATGTGTGATAGTAACCATGGTGCAACATAACATATCTATACCTTTAACCCAAGATAAATCCCTTACGCTATGAGACCGAATTATATGTCAATAAATACATGAAGACTATACCCAAGCACTCAAGCAACAAGTCGACAAGACACAAGGTGACATCATTCAATATTTAAATTGCGCAACCAACCAAAGGATTTCTTGTTTTCTTATGAGACACCTTTTATCAAGGAAGTCTCCCACACTGTAAAACATAAGTAATTTGAATAATATCTTAAAATTCATGTGCATGGATATTCTATTTTAATTATATATATATATTAGAATGTTATTTCAAAGCTAGCTTAATCATATGTGATATAAGAAATTAGTACTTACATTTTGTTATGCCAAAATAAATTGTATCATCATAAACAAGGTATATTAATATATTAGGAACATGAAATCAAGGGGTTTTCTTCTTGGATTAAAAATAACTTCCACATCATCTTATCTGTCAGTTCAAATAGTTGTCCAGAAATCGTGGTCCATTAATAAAATCATGTGCTATTAATGCTTTCTAACCATGTCCATTAATAAAATCATGTCCATTAATGTTGTCTAACCTTGTGCTAGCTACTAATAAGAAATCAAAAATAAAACCATGTGCTATCTATTAATAATAAATCAACAATCAACACATCGTTGTCCATTAATAAAATCATGTGATGTTAATGTTGTCTATGATATTCACATATAAAAGTGTTGTCTATCACATTAATTTTCTATTAGTAATCATTTATGGGAAATTGCTATGTGAAAGCTGGGTAAGTCGCCGAGAAAATCGTTGTGTGAACGTCATGTAAAGGATGGGTAAATTGCCCAGAAATTAGAGGTGAGAGTGTTGTGTAAAGGCTGGGTAAATCACCCAGAAATTCGTGGTGTGAATGTTGTGTAAAGGCTGGGAAAATCACCCAGAAATTCATGGTGTGAGTGTTGTGTAAAGGATGGGTAAATCACCCCGAAATTCATGGTGTGAATGTTGTGTAAAGGCTGGGTAATTCATTGTCTAAAATGGAAAATGGTAAAGTAAAATAAAGTCGCTCTTCAAATGCAATTCAATCGCAAGAGAAAAATAAGATCGTTGTGTTTAGAGAAATGTAAATTCGTTATTGATAACTCACCTTTTCTGAGGAAAAGAGAATAGCTATAAGGTTGGTATGAGTCACCCAGATTGCTAGTAGAGAAAAGAAAAAATATTTTCCCCTTTTGGAAGGAGACAAGGAATCAAAGATAATTCCTTCAGGGATTGATCATTCAGAACATAGAGATAATCACCAAAAAAACGCAGACATAATCAATCACTAGAAAACGCAAAGATGAATCGATCAGAGATGAATCAACCAAAAATGCAGAGATACTCATTCACAAGGAAAACACAGAGGGTAATCACTCAGGGATGAATAAATCAAAAACACAAAGATACCTGTACAAATCGTGGAGAAAAATGCATAGATGTTAATGTTATTCGTTGGGGAAAACTAAAAATGTAGAGAACCATAACTCTAAGCTTTGAAGGGTGGTTTCACTGCACCTATCAATGCAGCATCAATGTAGAGAACCCAAAAAACCTTGAGAATCAACACAGAGAAACAAATGATGGTAAATTGGAGAGATGAAACACCCAGGAGAGAATTATGTGTTGGGAAGAGAATGATCTTAAAGTTATTATCTAGGCACAGGAAAGAAGGGCATTTGAATCTAAGTCTTAAACACTGGAGTGAATACATTTGATTCGGATCCTGGCCAACTGCTCAGGCACAGACTAATAACTTAAAGGATCATGGAACAGAGGATCAAAACACAAATCTGCATCCAGATTTTCTCCCTAGAGAAGCAAATGATGAAATAAAAGCACAATCAAGGAATAAAGAAAATGGAGGCAGGAGATACAAGAGAGCATGCAAGGTTTGGGTCTGAGGCTCACTCTAGCCACTCACAAAAATAGAGTAACTTAGAAATAAAGGATATTATGGATAGAAAGGGTTCTTACTAAAAGAATCAAGCGACAAAGGGATTACGATTACTGTAAAGATACATGTGCAAGGAAACCTCATGGCCATGAAATCATCATCCGAGTAGAGTAAAATAATAAGTGTAAATTAAATTATATTGCAAGTAACAATTTTAATAGGTGTACCTTAGCCAAATGTGAATGCTCTGAAGTCATTGTCCCGCACACACTCCATCCAGCTTCCACTTGCCATCGATGTGATCTCACTGTTACCTCCCATCTAATGCTAGGGGTAATCTTCTTCCCCCTAAGCCCCCTGAGCTGCAAAGGGGCCACACACACAATACTAAATAATGCTAGCATTGAGCTGTCCTTACAAGGTCGAGCTACCACTCGTTACCCGAGCTGGGTATCCCAACTCCCACAAGAGAAAGTTAATTCAAGATAAAATTTCAGCCGTGTAACGTTATGAAAACCAGATGTGTCCCCATACTCCTCCTCCATCATCTATTTTATAGTGTTTTCAAGTAATTAGTTTCCCAAATTCTCATTAAATTATTTTTTCATTTAATTATTTTTGAGAAAAATCCCTTGTACACATGTCGCTCAATCCCCTAGTTGCACCATAAAGTCAATTTTATTAATTAATTAAATACTCCTATTTCCCTCACACACCAAGAGCATTCCTAAAAACACTCATCGCTGTTCCAATATTCCCTTACAATTCCTAAATGACTTATGCCTTACTTAATTCCTAGTTGAGTTCATAAATAGAGAGTTCCAAAGGCTAGATTCCTTACTAAGTTAGACATTCAACTTTTTCTTTAAGTTTCCCCTTTTTTTAAGTTTCACGTTTTCTTTAAGTTTCCTTTTCTTTTAAGTTTCCCCTTATCATAACTAAGTTCAGAATTAGTATTTTAGATAAACAACCATTTACTCTTTTTATGGATTTAATCCTCCATTACAATTTCCTTTTTTTTTTTTTACTTTAATAATTAAAGTTTGAATTCATCTTATTAGTTATAAAAGAACCTTTAGTGAATTGAAATTTTATAAAAAGAATCTTAGTGAATTAAAATTTTATAAAGAACCTTGGTGAATTAAAATTTTTATACAAAGAACCTTAGGGAATTANTTTTTTTTTTTTTACTTTAATAATTAAAGTTTGAATTCATCTTATTAGTTATAAAAGAACCTTTAGTGAATTGAAATTTTATAAAAAGAATCTTAGTGAATTAAAATTTTATAAAAGAACCTTGGTGAATTAAAATTTTTATACAAAGAACCTTAGGGAATTAAAATTTCCACTTTAATCTGGTTATACGTCTAAATAGTTGTTTATTTGTTTTTTGTTCTAAGGTTCTACTCAGACCTAGGTTTTTAATTCACTAGGCTTGGTGACAATTTTTAAGGGAAAAGTTAATCATTAAACTTTACTTATCACATCATTCATTTTAAGGCCTACTAGGTTTATTCACTTACCAGTTAAAATCGTGATGTGGCCTTCAGGACGCACTACATGCTTCTAGGGTGCCACTCGCCTCTTTTCATTTTCCTTGCGTGACATGCCCTTCAAGACGCACTACGTGCTCCAAGGGTGCCACTCACCTTTTTTTGTTTTCCTTTTGCGACGTGCCATTCATTACGCACTATGTTCTCCAAGGGTGCCACTCACCTCTTGACTGAATTTGGTAGACGTCAAACCCCTGGAGTCAATACTCCTCCAGGTGATGTTGTGTAAGACTAAGGGCCTGTAAGTAATAAGGCCCCTGCCTTATTACATGCCCTTTAGAATCATCATGAGCGACTTACATAGTCTTCCCTAACAACATCGTGGGTCTTCATGAACTAGGTAATTGTTAACCTATAGTTTGAGCCACAGCGAGAGTGTTAGTAGGTTGTGGCAGGGTTATTGCCACACCTCTCCCTCAATGTCTTTGTTTGTCATGCATGACCCCTCTACTTCAAATGTGAGTCTGGTCGACAAGATATCATCATCCTGCATCCATCAATGAACCATGTCAAAAATAACAATCAATCATCATAACATTTAATCATATGTACATATGTCACATCAACAACATTCAAACCCCAAACAACCCACTCCCTGACTCAATCCAGAGTCTAAGGGGTTTAATAGATGCCTCTACATACTCAATGTATGAATTCCTGCACACCCAAGAGAACCCATTCAATAGCACATGTCTACGTAAATACAACAAAATAACATATCATCAAATCCACAATATCTCATAATCATAATCAAAATGACCAATAGTATAATAACCTGGATCACTTGCACACAAGTGTCCTCAAAGAATAGGCTTTCTCAGTGCACATAAAAGTGGGATGTTACAGGAACAATGAATAATAAATGATATATAGTAAAACTTGATTTCTATTAAATAAGAAATATGTTGAATCTGTAAAATCCAGACTGAAAACAAGCTTGCTAGAATGGTGTCAGCTTATCTCTGAGAAGAGATGTGACGGCTACGTTCATTCTCAAGAAGATCAGTACAATGAGGCTCTGAAGGATTTTTTACAATAAACATGAATTCCAAAACCCTAGACATCCAAAATCCTAACCCTAGGAGATGAAGTGACAAAATTCATGTGGGCCTCATTGGGCTAAGTTAGTACATCAACTTCCCGGGGTCGTAACTTTTGCATACGATCTTTGTTTTGAGTGAACGATAGTTATTTGGAAAGGTCTTGGTGAGTATATTCATTTAATAGGATAAATTAGAGCCTTTGCCTCTCATAGTAGTGCATGGTTGTGAAAAAACATTTTTTAGGCCCTCAAAATGGCCCCAGAAGTTTGGGACCCGAAAAACTGCTAAAAATAGTAAGTTGCCAAAAAATTGTTTTGAGCCAATTGGAATTGGTGGGTGTCCTATGAGATCATATTGGATAAATACTAACCCTTAGGAAGAAATGGTCTCCATTGCATTTATTTCCCCCACCGGATGAGGAAATTCCTGCTGAATTTGGCCATGTGTCAGCCATTTGCCATGCTGCAGGAGTTGCCCTGCTTTGACAACCCGATAAATCTAGATCCTCTACTGAAAAGTGCCTTTGAATTGTGTGTCCATGATATAATAAGTGGATGTTTATTACATTAAGTTAGGGTTGATATTTTTTGGTGTCAAATGTTCTATTATCTCCGAGGTCTCCAATAAGGTGGAAAATAGGGACGAAGGAGGCCCATGTTGAACATTGGGGAAATCCACAACCTTGGTGTTGGTGTAAGGTCCATAATAGAGTGGATGAATCTTTTGATGAGGCCTTGTAAGGAATTAGTGTTGATCATGATCATGGCACTACTTTTACTTGTTATTGGACTTCTATAAAATATCCTAAACCTGTTAGTGGATGTTCTAGATCTGCTCAATGAAATGAGTGCCTTTGTTGGCTTCATTTGGAGCATGTCACGAGTGTGCCTAGGTGGCCACAAGGGGTATTAAAACATCCATGGGACCCAATGGTTGAAATCCCAACCCCACCTGAAAGGGGCTATGGTCGGTTGAGCTATGTATGGCTCTATAGTAGATGTGTTGAACATAGGGAAGACTCTCATCCCATCTGTGGGGGTGATTGGAATTGTACATGCGTAGGATGTGCACGATCATCCGGTTGACGACCTCGATTTGGCCATCTGTTTGGGGGTGGAAGGAAGTGGATTTGGTGATCTTGGTGTTCAGTAGTGACCAAAGGCTTGACTAGATGGTGCCAAGGAACTGACTATCCCGATATGAGATAACGGTTTGTGGGATCCAAAAGTGTACCCACACTCATTCAAATAAGATCTTGGTAGTGGCCTCAATTGTGATGCTCTTCTTCCAAGCGGTGAAAAATTCCATCTTGGAAAAGTGACCAACAACCACAAAAAATAGTCATTTCCCTGCTTGGTGGATGGAAGGCTCGACATGTAGTACATTCATATGGATTTCCAGGGCCTGTCAGGAGTAGGAAGAGGTGTATAGGCCTTGTTTCTTAGTGGTTGATTTTTCAATAGCATAGGCGGTGTAGGACCAGATGTACTTTCTCACATCCTATTGAAGTTTCAACCAGTATAAATGTCGATGCAACAACACCATTGTCATTTCCACACTGAAGTCTCCTACCACCCGACTTTAATGGGATTCCCAAATAATCTTCACTCAATCTCTTGATGGAATGCATAGATGACCCAGATGGAACAAGTCGCATCTTGAATATGGAAATTAGTGATAGTTTGTTTTGTGCCCGACATATGGTAGGTGTTGGCAAAGTCAGGATTTGTCTTATAGAGGTGGGGCCATCCGGAGGTCTCATGGCCAAAAGAGTCTAGCACCATGGTGAGTGTCGTGATAGGAGGTCGGTTGAGAAAATAGACGACGCATTTGGTAGTTCATGTTTTATACTTGATGTTGAGGTGGAACTACTACAAATATGTGCACCACTTATGATGGTGATCATTCTGCAATTTTCCTTATGTCTACATGAACTGTAGTGGCTTATGATCAGTGTGGATGAGCATCTCCTTCCAAAGAATGTAATGCCTCCACTGGAGGAATGATTTCACAATGGGGTACATTTATTTTTCGCAAGTAGGGTAATTACGGATGAAATATGATAGTGTCTCACTATGATAGGCCATGGGGTGGTCGTGATGAGTGAGGGAGATACCCGCAACATAGTCTGAAGCATATTTCTCAATCTTAAAGGGATGTTGTAGGTTAGGTAATGAAATCACTAGGGCTATGCACAAGGACTGCTTCAGATCATTGAAATCTTTTTGTTAGGACAAGAACCACACAAATTTGGCCTTACCACCACCCTTGGTGATTTGGTTGAGGGTCCATTCAATATGGGAGAATCCCAACACGAACCTATGATAGAAATTGGCAAGGTCTAAGAAGCTTTGAATCTTAGTGAGTGTGGTTGGGGCTAGCCAGTCATGGATGACTTGGATATTAGCTAGATCCACATCCACACTAGGCACATTAATAGTGTATCCTAGGTACTGGACCATGTCCATGGTGAAGAAACATTTTTCCAAGTTGGAATATATCTTGTGCTGCCACAGAGTGTGTAGAACCTATTGAATATGTTGTAAGTGTTCTACCCAATTCTTTTTGTATATGAGGATGTCATCTAGATACACCACTATGAAAGAGTTAGTGAGAGGCCACAAGATATCATCCATCATCCTCATGAAAGTTGTTGGGGAATTTGTCAAACCAAAGGGAATGACCAACCATTCAAAAATACCTTCTTTTGACTTGAAGGCATTCTTCCATACATCTTTCTTCTCTATTGGGACCTGATGGTAGCCAAACTTCATATAAATATTACTAAAGTATCTGTCCCCCTTGAGATAATCAAGGAGATCGTAGGTTTGGGGAATCAGGTACCGGTTCCCCACTGTGATATTTTTTAGAGCCTGGTAATCAATGCAGAGTTTCCAGGTCCCGTCCTTATTCTACACCAACATGATTGGGCTTCCACAAGGAGATGAGATGGGTCAGATGTTCCCCTTATGGAGAAGTTCTTGGATTTGATTTTGGATCTTCTCATTTTATAACACAAATAAGTGATAGAATGGCCCATTGGGTAGCAGTGCGTCAAGGGTCATATCAATAGAATACTTGACCTGAAAGTGAATAGGTATCCTAGTAGGTGATGAGAAGATGTCTTTGTATTCTTCCACAACCTTATCCACTTTCTTCTTCTTCTTGGAGAGGTGGACTGCGAAGGATATGGATGTGGTTGCAACCTTTTTCTCTTTCTGATAGTGAATCATGAAGAAGAAAAAATTCTTAGTCTAAGAAATGACCTTCCAATGGATGTTTCTTCATAGAGATGGACGTTTCTGGAGCAATCCTAGGAGCCATACGTTTGGAATTTAGGGATGAGGAATGGATCCAAAACATAGATTATGAACATATCCCCTTTAGATTCAGAAGATGCCATGAGCATGGCCACTTGATCAAAGAATTCCCTCTTCATAAAAAGAAGGAAGTGATAAACCCCAAAACACAGGAAGATGAGGAAGGGTTTATAACACCGAACCCCAGGAACAGAGAAAATAAAAAGAAAAATAAAATGAAAGAAAGAAATAACTAGGATATCGAGAATAAAATGGAAGGAAGGGACCAAACAAACAAAGGGACAGAAGATGAAAGTGACTTGGAAAAAGTTCAAGAAGTCAGAGACCAAGCAACAAAAGAGCCTACCCACCAACCAAGCAACACGATAATGTAGGGGAGTTGCGTAACCCGATGGACAAATAAACAAAAGATGACAACATTTCCATTCAATATGCAGAGGGAGATGCATATATGACCCCGAGTTAAGTAGGCACATAAGACCCTGATCTCAGGGACTTGGTGGAAAGGGAATGGATAGACCTTTCGAACATATTGTAACAATGGAAAAGCCAGGGAGTCGACAACATACCAACAGAGAAACTCGACCACATCTAATACCTGTTTCTCCTACGAGAGGAAGCCAAAGACAGAGGACAAGAATGCACACACAGGGAGATAGGACACTAGTAGTCAAAGCTGGTGAGGGACAACCAAAACTATCACCCAAGAATACAAGGAGGAAGAAAGGTAGGAAATCAAACAACGTAGCACTACATGAGCTAGGAGCACTACTGATAAATTTGGGTAATATCAAGAAACTCTTTCCCCAATCCCCCCCACATGTTTAAATGAAGGTTATAACTTGGAATATAAGAGGCCTAAATATCCCAAGAAAGAAAAGAATCCTTAGGAATAAACTAACGAAGGAACAACTGGATCTCTGTTTCATTCAAGAGACGAAATGCACTACAGACAGAATGGAGGCAATCAGTAAATAAAACTAGCGCAAGTACAATATGGTAGCCGTTGAAGGCCACCGAAGGTTAGGTGACATTCTCACTTTGTGGAACCCACAAATTCTAAATCTTATAAAAACCGAAGCAACCAGGTACACCCTAATGGTATGCATGCAAATCATTGGAAACAAAAAGGAGATTCTCTACACTAATGTGTATGGGCCCTAAGGGCCAAAGGAAAAGAGAGGAATGATTTGAGACCTAGAAGATATAAAATCTCGATCCACCAACCTCGACTAGATCCTGGCAGGGGACTTCAACATCATCACCTCACTTGCGGAGAAGAAAGGTGGTATAAGAAGATTGGATCGAGATCCGAAAGATTTTCAAAATTTATAGATAGAGAGGAGCTAGTAGATCTCCAATCTAAGAATGACCAGTTCACCTAGAACAATAAATGGATGAACCAGTTTCAGGTAGATTCAAGACTTTACAAATTCCTTATATTGGAGTCAATCATTATGTAGGGGCTAACCTTAGATTGCAACATCCTTCCCTAGGGTGGATATGATCACTGGCCAGTGAAACTAGAAGTAGTCTTCCAAACATCACCAAAGAATAGACCCTTCAGATTCAAGAAATTCTGGATTGATCACTTGAATTTCAAGGAAAGAATGAAACAGTAGTGGCAGGAGGAGCAACCGGAGCAAGGGACAAGGATGTCCAAACTTCATAAGAAACATAAGTACATCAAAAATAATCTCAAAGAGAGGAACATGGATACCTTCGGGAATATAAACAAAGATAAAAATGACATCAAAGAAAAAATGAAAAAACTCCAAGAAACTTGCATGCTAGAAGGTTATACGGAGAACCAGAAAAAGGAAGAGCTTTAAATTACCCAAGATTGGGATGCGTGATGCCAGCAGGAAGAAACACTCTAACATCAAAATTCCCACATCTGATGGCTAAAGGAGGGAGAGTGAAACACTAAGTTATTCCATAGAACAACCATGGCCAGAAGATCCCACAAAAAAATCTTGACGATCAAGGACCAGGATGGATTCGAGCGCGAGTCACATCAGGAGATTGAAACCGCTCTAGTCAAACATTTCCAAAGGATATCCCAAGAACCTCACCAAGACAGATCAAAATCCATTCAAAGGATAAACCAACATATTCCACACCTGGTCACAGAGGAACAAAACATCTTCCTGAAGAAATATATTACCACGGAAGAAGTTGACTAGGCTCTCTAGGAAATGCCCAGTGAGAAAGCACCAGGTCTAGATGGCTTCACAGTGGAGTTATTCAAATCCTACTCGGAAATCATCAAAAATGACATTTATAAGGTAGTAGAAGACTCTAGAAGGTTTACCTCCATCCTTAAATCACTAAACGCCACACTGATCACACTAATCCCCAGAGAAAATGAAGACAAAACCCCTGACCAGGACCTATAGAGACTTCAGCACATTATCTTTCGATGAGTCTATTCCTGTCGGCTTCAGCACATTATCTAGGAGTTAGACTTAGAAACCAGTTAGTACTTTGGGACCTACATGCCTCAATCATAGGCCTCCTCATGTCTGACAGTAGGTTTACGTCATTGACCTCTGATCGGATGATTCCACGGATGTTCGACTTCAGCTCATCCATTCATGTTCATTGGAATGTACTAGAGTACCCTGGGAATCATTGAGGTCAATGGTGATCTCCCTCGCACTTGTTAATGGTTTACCTCATCGACTGGTAATCAAGTGGTTTCTTCCATGTTCAACATCAAGACATCCATTCACATGGTTAGATTCGTACTACATCGGGATCAGTAAGAAAACCCTGGGTTGAGCCATTCACTCCGATATATACTTTGCCCAGGTTGTGATGGAGTTTCTTTTGAACTATGACACATATACTGTCACAAATATCCACTTTGTATTGGTCCGTGGCTACGTCTTGTCATCTTGTAGATCCACTGTGTATTCTTGGTGGCTACGATCAGTTCAAGTCATAGGAGTATAGATCCACTTTGTATTGGTCGTGGCTATGGCTTGTCATCTCATAAATCCACTGTGTACTCTTCTTGGCTATGATCAATTCAGGTCATAGGTTTATAGATCCACATTGTATCTTTGGCGGCTATACCTTTTTTTTTCTGTCAATATAATCATGGATCCGTAGTGTATTTTATGGTGGCCATACCTAGCAAGTCTTTATCACCCTATCATAGGTATGCCTGCCTTGGGTTTGAAACATGTCATAATATTTGTTTGATGGTTGTGTGCAGCTTTTTCCAAGTTCCTCTACGTCGATGACCTTTCTCAGAACAGTATACAAAGTACTTAAGTCATCTTCGTCTTCTGACTTCGCACTTTGGGGGGAAATCTGTTACACCTCAAAATTACTAACTTCGATAGTGTCACAAGTGTCGTCATTACAAGTGTTTTAAGTGTCGAATCTTTTCTACAAGTGTCGCATCTTGGCTACAAGTGTTGTAAACATCATACCTCCACCTTGCCTATGTCGTGCCTCTAACGACATCACAAACACACTTAAGAAACCTCAAAGGCTAGTTTGGAAGAAGAGAAATCAGTCGACAGGGAGTACAAACCTTTTTCCATTGAAAGAACCACTTAAAAATGAGTTTTGGAGAGGATCTCTCCCCTACCCACTGTCAGGGAGTGCTAGCACTCCCTAGGCCTCTTTGGGGGAGCGTTTGAGTGCTCTGTGCACCCTTAAGGGGGAGCGCTACCCTTTTCTGAGCAATTTTTGGGTTTGTTGAGGCAAATTAGGGAAGAATCTCTCAATTATGGAAGGTGGTTGGATTCAAATATATATTCAAGGCATGATCTTAGGGAAGATCCTCACCTGAAGGATCGGAATCCTCAACTTATCCCAAAGATATCTCAAGTGGTTAGACCTCTCCAAGTTTATATAAAGAGGCTTTCTCATGGTGAAAGGGTAGATGGTACATGAAAATATTGGAGGTATGAAACCTATGATATCATAGGAAACATATAGAGGAATGACAAGAGGTTGATACCAAACTTATGATATTATAAGTGGTATTGATATTACAACATGATCAGTATAGGTTTCTTGAGCAAAGGGGCTAGATAAGGAGAACTGGAAGAGGTTGTTGCACCTCCATCAAAGGACTGTAGGTACTTTTTGATCTCACTAATATATTAATGCTTGGCCTGTTTCATTCAAATTTATGTTTCCACATGAGTTTGTCTTCAATAGATAGATCTATATTTGAGCTAACCTCAGTAGAGTAGGAAGTTCTTTGCATCTGTGTTTGTTCTACAGGACCTATCGGGGAGCTTAAGATCGAAGCTCAGCTTGCACTTTGCAAGGACAAACGTCATTAACAAGGTACATATATTTCTTCTTCTTCTATGCATGTAAGCTTGATCAGATCTAAAGGGATGTCAGTGTCCATAATGAAATTTTTTGTCTTAGAGTTAAGGGTCTAGCTCTCAAGAGGAAATCTACCTCTCCGCACGGGGATTCCCCTACAATAGAAATTAGTGACTCCACTGGGAAATGATATCTAATTTTCATTCCTAGATCATGTTATGGCCCTTTGACCACTCACTTGACCCTCTCCATGATGTGTCTCTGATCCTTAGTTGTGCTTGTTGGCTCTTCGTTCATCTTATACACTAAAATTTTGCATTTTTCCTGAGTTGTTTTTGGATTTATGGGCAAAATTTTGAGTTTTTAGAGACCAGCGCTCCCCTTCCCTTATTACCAGAGCGTTGTAACTCCCTTGCATTCTTCTACAGAGTGTTGGAGCACTTTGTGTCCCCTTATGGGGGAGCGCTACCCCATTTTTTGCAAACAATCTTCTTAAAAAATGTTTTTTTCTTAGTCTTTTTGTTGATTCATCTGCTCAGGGTTCATGCTATCTTAGTGTGTCCTTTTTTGGCCCTCAAACCACCTTGTTTGATAAGGATTAATCATCTCTTGTTTGGATTTTTGACATTTTTCCTTCCTTTACAATAACTCTTTGTCCTTGACGATTTAGAATCAATTTGTCGTTTTCTTCTCGGTTATCTGATTGAGTGAAAACTTTGTAAGGAGATTCAAAGGTATTTTGTACCTTTCCTTATGATATTTGAAGTCTTTTCTCCAAAAATTTTCTCCTGTCTGGACTTGTTTTTCCTTTTTCCTTGTTTGATCACAACAAGGGTGTTTTTTGGTTTATGTGAAGTTTTCTTCCGGGTTGCTTAAATCTCACAACTCTTGAAGTCTGATTAGAATAGGAAGCTTTACATCTACTTGTTATTAGTCACATATAAACATTTTAGCATTGCATTGGATTCCTTATTGAGGACTATTGCATGAGGTATTTGCATATGTGTTTGAAAGTGAAAGGAAAATCCTTCTCCTTCCCTTATATAGATATTCATTGAAAGAAAAGACTTCTTATCATTTCTTATGCATGTTTTGGGAATCGAGTCATGACATCATCAGTCTTCACTCTCATACACCTCTGAGTAAACAAAATCCCTAAAATAAAACACTAAACTAAAATTGATTAGACATTTTATATTTTCTAGTAGCAAACCTACAATAGATTAGGTGTAGGGCTTTGGCATAGGTGTGAAAGATAACTTTCCAAAGCTACAAACAAACATAGGATCTTGTGTTAGGGAGAAGTGAAATCTAATTTTTGCATTTTTTCCTAGGAAGCCCTTCTCACATAAGGGTCAATCATGAGGTCGCATTGAGACTAGCAGAGTTACTCACCTTGCTTTTTTGGTCTTGGTGTAGAGATTGCCTGTATTATGGGGGTCGCTTGAAGGTATACCCACAATGATGAGTGGAATCCTTTCAAGTTGATTTCAGTCTAGATACCCTGCCCTTGCATGTAGATCAGACTGTCAACTGTTTCCCCAAGCATCACTATTGTGGTTGGTAACCTTAGTGGACTATCTCTTTAGGTTCTTTACACAAGGTGACTGTGGAGGGGCAAGTCTTCATAGTACCTGGAATCGACGTTGGCCAAAATCACTCGGGCTCTTGGAGGGTATACCCACAATTATGTGTGGGAGATTGCACCAGGGTGTAAGTCTATTAAGAAGGTTGTCATCATAACTTTTCCACCCTCTCTATCTCAGCCCCTTCTTACTTTGTTCCCGTGATGTTGGATTTCATCACCAACTAGTGTGTTCAATGTGAGAAGGTCTTGTTTGCTTCCTTAGCTGCTAGATTTTTAGCATGTGTTGTTTGTTTTACTTAGTAGACCTTAGGTTGAGTCAGTGTTGATGGCATCAACTCCTGGGAGTACCAATGGAGGAGCCCCTTATCCCGGGGAACCCTTCACCTTTCCTTCTTTTGGAAACTTTAGTCCTCCGTACATTGCGACACTGAGTCTTTTGGGACTCACCATTGGATTACCGGTTTGGTTATTCCCCACTTCAGTGATCTCAAATATTCCCAATGCTTCAGCTACACCTACTACTTCAGGTGTCAACACACCACCCACACATCAACCTTGTGTCGACCTTTCTCCTTCTTCACCCTTCAGGTCTCCTTCCCTTTCTCCTTCTTTGCCTAATGAAAGATCTTGAGCGAGTAGCTAGATTAAAAAGAAGAAGAAGAAGTGGAAAGAGAAGATGAAGAACCAAAAATGGACCAAGCCTCCAAATACATCAGATGTTGGAACCAAGCAACCAACTACTGTTAATAGTACTGGCAGTGTTGATGAGGTCAACAAGATTAAAACGAGGAATCCAAAACCCAAATTCCCTTGCAGTCTTTGTAAGGGTGACCACTTTCTAAGGGATTTCCCTGGTATTCCCGAGGTTTTAGAAATGTGGTCCTCCACATCATCAGCCCCTGCTGGTCATGCTCGTGATGCCCAGCCAACTAGTGACATTAAGGTTGGTAAGAATAAGACAACTATCAAGTTCCCTTGCATGTTGTGTAAGGGTGATCATTATTCTCACCTCTGTCCTCGCATGCATGAGGCTTCTTCTCTTTTGGGAAAGCTTCAACATCCAACTGGTTATCGTAATATTTCCCCCAACCCATCATTAGTTGATGGACTGGTCAATACAGCTCCATCCTCGGTCAATACAATTGATCATGTTGTCAATCTAGTTTCATCCTCGATTGAACCACACACCCAAGTGACTGATCTAGTTCTATCATCGATCAATCCCACTCTTCATCAAAAGAGTGAAACCAAAATGGTCAATCTAGTTCCATCCCCAGTAAATCCGGTTGATCAGGTGGTCAATATAGTTTCATTCTCCATTGAACCACTCACAAAAGTAGTTGATCCCGTTCTGTCATCGATCATCCCCACTTTTCATATGGAAAGTGAAACCCAAGTGACTGATCCAGTCCCATCATTGGTCAGTCCCACCCTTCATCCAAAGAGTGTCAAAGTGGTTGACTCAACTCCGCCATCATTCGATCCCACTCCTCCCTTGAGGAGTGCTAAAGTGGTTTCTCTGGTTACTTCATCGGTCAATCCTACTCCTCCTCTGACGAGTTCCAAAGTGACTAATCCAATCCCTTCTATGGTCAATCCCACCCTCCATCTAAAGAGTGTCAAAGCGGTTGATCCGGTTACATCATCGGTCAATCCCACTCTTCCTCTGAATAGCTTCAAAGTGGTCGATTCAATCCCATCATTGATCGATCCTACTCCCCCTCTAAAGAGTAAACCCAATACTGCCCACATTTTTCTCGTTGATACAGAATCTACCGTGTCGGGGGGAAATCCTTCTTCTCCTATGAAAACCCTTTCAAGTAATGAGGCCATCCTTTTTGATTGGGGTGTGCTAATTGGACCTCATCTTCCCTCTCACATGCCTTTCAAGATTACAGTAAAAGTTTGTGTTCGGGACATTCCTCATGCACTGATAGATGAAGGTTCGTCCATTAGTATTTTTTCCTCTATTGCTTGGCAAGCTTTGGGTTATCCTCATCTTGTGCCAGTTACCCAGACTCTATTCACTTTCAACAGAAGAACTAGTCCCCCTTTAGGGATCCTTCCTAAGTTTCCAGTAACTCTGGGAGAAAAAACAATCTTTATTGATGTTATGGTAGTCAAGGACCCCTTGGATTTTGATTTACTCCTTGGGCGAGATTGTGTCTACGCCATGAAAGCTACTGTGTCCACTTTTTTTCGTGTGATATATTTCTCACACGATGGAATAATGGTGACTATTGATCAAATTTCATTTGTTGGCCCTGACTTGACCATCAACCCAATGACCTCCCTAAACGGGTCTTATATGCAGTCGGTATCACCCCTGCCATAGGTCAATTATGTGGTGTTGTCTCCCATGACTTCAACTTCTAATGATTTGGATCCAGAATTTGACATGGTGATCTCTTTGGTAGGGCTATTGGAGCTGGATCTCCTTACCCCTAATGAGACCCTCGATATGTGCTCCTTCGAGAGAATTCTTCTTCCATCCAGTGAAGATCTCTTGGAAGCCATGACCAAGTTTGTTCCATTTACATGGTGTCCTTCCAGAGCATCTTGGAATCCATTATCAAGACAGAGGTTATGAGCATAGTTTCTCTTCTCTGTAGCAAGATTGTTAAAAAATGAAACAAAGGCCTTGAGCATAGTTTTTCTCTCTGTAGCAAGCTCATTAAAAATTGAAACAAAAATCTGAGGATTGAACCCAGAGCCTTGAGCATAGTTCTTTTCTTGTGTCAAGATCGTTAAACAATGAAACAATCACCTTCCTACCAGATTGAGTCTCTCACCAGATCTCGTAGATGCCAAGTCGATTCTTTCGTTAGGTCATGTATTTGAACCTTCATTTCATCCCCCTGTATCCTTTTTCTCCATCTAGTACAAAAATTGGTGACAACCTCAAAGTCAGTGAATGGATTGAAGATTGGGGGGGCATGTCTCCAGCCTTTGATGATCATTCTAGAGTAATGCCACTAGATTTTCATGTTAGGGGCATATCGATATTAGTCTTTGTTCTTTCTCGCACTCGCAAATACATGAGAATGTAACTAGGTAAAATTTTATCTCTTTTTCGGACTCGCATGGAAACATGAAAAAGGAACCCCTTGGAGTCTCCTTTAAGCTCTTTCCAGACTCTCTAAACATGAAAAGATTGTCTAGTGATCTTGCTTCCTTTCACACTCATTAAAAGGTTTGAAAGGGCGTCTTTCGAGTGATAATTTATCTCTTTTTCAGCCTTGCAAGACTAACATTACAGAAAAGGACCACATTGGAGGACCATCTTTAAGTCATTTTCAGATTCTCTAAGTATGAAAAACAACCGAGTTTGCCTTCTCTGGGCTTGTTAAACAATCATACATTGAAGGACTCATATGAGACTGAACCCTTACTTCTTCCAGTTCGTTAAACAAAGGAAGAGGGACTTACCGAAGGTGAGTTATATCGAGCATGTGTTACCCTCCTCGAGCTCATTAAATTGAAAAGAGGTACTCGTCTATCTGTATGGGGGGGAAATTGAAAGAAGCAAGCCAAGCAGTTTTTTGAGAACACTACCAGTAACTCTTACAGTTTCCCTTGAACACAACACTTTGTCTTTGCACACATTTTGACCTGTTGAACCTCTTCACTGAGCCAATCCTGTGAGTTTATTTTACTCCTTTGGGTCACCTGACGAAACTCACAGCATCCACTGCATTATCAAGTTTTGTTCCATGTCAAGTTCCTGTTGTTGTAACTCAGTGTTCAAGGGAAGTACCCACCTCGAGAGTAAACCATCACAAATATCCTTTTTCAATACCCGTTTTAGTTCATGTTCATTTGATCCACCAATTAAATCTCTATGTCTGTTTCATGTCATTGGTGGGGTATACATCAAGGCCCTCCTTCAACGAGTCTAATCATGTCAAATTGAACACATTATCCAGGAGTTGGACTTAGAAACCAGTTAGTACTTTGGGACCTGCATGCCTCAATGGAAGGCCTCCTCACATCCAACAATAGGTTTACATCATTGACCTCTGATCTGATGATTCCACGGATGTTTGACTTCAACTCATCCATTCACATTCATTGGAATGTACTAGAGTACCTTGGGAATCATTGATGTCAATGGTGATCTCCCTCGCACCCGTTAACGGTTTACCTCATCAACTGGTAATCAAGTGGTTTCTACCATGTTTGACATCAAGACATCTATTCAAATGGTTATATTTGTACTACATCAGGATCGGTAAGAAGACCCTGGATTGAGTCCTTCACTCTGATACTTACTTTTCCCAGGTTGCGATGGAGTTTCATTTGAACTATGACACATATACTGTCACATATATCCACTTTGTATTGGTCCGTGTCTATGTCTTTTCATCTCATGGATCCACTGTGTAGTCTTCATGGCTACGATTAGTTCAGGTCATAGGAGTATAGATCCACATTGTATTGGTCATGGCTATGTCTTGTCATCTCGTAGATCCACTATGTACTCTTCATGGATACGATCAGTTCAGGTCATAGGCATATAGATCCACATTGTATCATCGGTGGCTATACCTTTTTTTGTGTGTCAATATAATCAAGGATCCGCAATGTATTTTATTGCGGCCATACCTAGTAATTCTTTATCACCCGACCATAGGTTTGCCTGCCTTGGGTTTGAAACATGTCATAATATTTGTTTGATGGTTGTGTGCAAATTTTTCTAGGTTCCTCTGCATCCATACCCTTTCTAAGAACATTCTACAAAGTACTTCATTCATCTTCATATTCTTACTTCACACTTTTGGGGGCAATCTGTTACACCTCAAAATTACTCACTTCGATAGTGTCACAAGTGTCATCATTACAAGTGTTGTAAGTGTCGCATCTTGTCTGCATGTATCGCATCCTGAATACAAGTGTCACAAGTGTTGCAAAAATCATACTGCTACCTTGCCCATGTCGTGCCTTTAACGACATCACAAACACACTTAAGACACCTCAAAGGCTAGTTTAAAAGAAGAGAAATCAGTCAACGGGGAGTAAAAACCTTTTTCCATTGAAAGAACCACTAAAAAATGAGTTTTGGAGAGGAGCTCTCCACTACCCACTATCAGGGAGTGCTAGCACTCCCTGGGCCTCTTTGGGGGAGCATTTGAGCGCTCTGTGTACCCTTATGGGGGAGTGCTACCCTTTTCTGAGCAATTTTTGGGTTTGTTGAGGCAAATTAGGGAAGAATCCCTCAATTCCTGAAGGTGGTTGGATTCAAATAGATAGTCAAGGCATGATCTTAGGGAAGATCCTAAACTAAAGGAGAGGAATCCTCAACTTATCCCAAATATCTCTCAAGTTGTTAGACCTCTCCAAGGTTATATAAGGAGGATTTCTCATGGTAAAAGGGTAGATGGTACATGAAAATATTGGAGGTATGAAACCTATGATCTCATAGGCAACATACATAAGAATGAAAAGAGGTTGATACCAAACTTATGATCTTATAAGTGGTATTGATATTGGAGCATGATCAATATAGGTTGCTTGAGCAAAGGGGCTGGACAAGGAGAACTGGAAGAGGATGTTGCAGCTCCATCAAAGGACTGTAAGTAGTTTTTGTTCTCATTAATATATTAATTCTTGGCCTCTTTCCTTCGAGTAGAGTAGGAAGTTCTTTATATCTATTTTTTTTCTACAGGACCTATCGAGGAGGTCAAGATCGAAGCTCAGCTTGGACTTTGCAAGGAAAAACATCGTTAACAAGGTACATATCTTTCTTCTTCTTCTCTACATGTAAGCTTGATCAGATCTAAAGGGATGTTAGTGTCCATAATGGAATTTTTTGTCTTAGAGTTAAGGGTATAGCTCTCAAGAGGAAATATACATGTCCACAAGGAGGTTCTCCTACAACAACGACGAAAGGAAACCTAGGGAGAATAGGTTTGGGAGGAGTAATCAGGGACAGTAGAGGAAACATCATACGACTGTATGTTGGAAGTCTAGGCAACTCAACCCACAACGCTAAGGAATTTGGAGCCCTTGAGACTGGCCTAGAGATTCTAAGCTGAGAAGGGATGAAAAATGCCATAGTGGAAGGAGATTCTGCGTTGGTTATCAACACAGTAAGGAAACTCCAAAATGGTACAAGAATGGGCAAAATCTAGAAGCACTATGTTAAGAACCAAATATCAATATAAAATAGAAAATCCTCGGAAAAAGTACTCAATGCCTTGAAAAAGAGATAATTTCAGATAATAAGCCTCTTTGAGGGGGAAACCTCCTTTTACCCCACTTAAATGTTCAAGTACAAGATGATTCAAAATGAAAATGTCTCCTTGGTATATATAGGAGAGTAGGAGGTATAATTACAAGTAATGGCCTAAAGCTGACATAAATAAAATAACATTACTAATATAATATGCCCCAATTAAGGGGTAATGAGGCAATATTAGGGCTTAACATGCCCCTCCCCTTGAGACAAGTGTTGTCCACAATGCTTGAGTAACCTTGGATGCTTCTGTATAAAAGACTCATCTTCCCAAGTGGAATCTTCAACCGATAGTTTACTCCATTTAATGAGATACTCTAAAATGGATCTATTCCTCCGTTGACAAATTCTTGTGTCAGTGATGGCTTCAGGCTCCAATATGATTTTTCCTTCATCATCAAGTTCTGGCAATATAGTTTGAACTAGGATTTTGTCGCCTATAACCATCTTTAAGCATGAAACATGGAAAACTGGGTGTACATGTGAAGATGCAGGCAACTCCAATTTGTATGCCATAGTACCAATATTTTGCAACCCCTTACAAGGGCCATAGTACTTTGGTGATAATTTATTATCCTTCTTAGCTTGCTTGAGGGACATCTATTTGTATGGTTGTAGTTTTAAAAATACCCAATCCCCTACTTCAAAACTTCTTTCACTATGATGGTT
>SNQJ01S0004998.1:15687-39228 GCA_010110895.2 Picea sitchensis
TATCTAGTCCAGCATTGGATCTAGATCTCTGCCTTACAAACATTAAAGTCCGACTACCTAATGCATGCACAAAGGCATGGCTTCATAGCTCAACAGCTTAAGCATTTAATTACATTCAATTCAGATTTTAAATGAGGCTGTGCCTCTCTTCAGCTTTGAATGCGTGTGCTTGACACGGCTAGCTGGCTGGTTGGCTGGCTAATGTGGAGATATGCTCCTGCATCACCAGATAGTAATGAATAAAACATAGTTATATTGAAGGAGTACCACTTCTACATAAGTGATGATCGGTTCCCTGACTTAGCCTACATACAACATTGCTTTCAGTCTTTTTACAATCACCTTAAGGAGAAGAACATACAGATGGATCAACATTGGATTTGTTTATATGGTTGCAAGGGTCAGTTAAAAAATGCTCATGTATTTCAATGGTTGCATATGTTTCACAAAAAACTCAAGTTACCACATATTTTAAACCGTTTAAAGTCTGGACACAGGAAAGGGGAGAATGATGGAGTAGGTGGATGCATCAAAAGAGCATTACATAGGAAATAAATGAATTTCACAACTACTTCCCTCATTTGAGATGAAAAATCCATTGTTGAATGGTGTTATTCAATAATGGGAGAGGGAACAATAACCCATGAGACCAATCACCCAAGAAAGGACATGTACATAGATATTTTTTGGAGGTGGTAAATGTAGATAAATTATATTGACATGAATGTAAAACAATCCAGGCACTCATGGATTCCATTCAATTCAATCATCAAACAATACAATAGTTGAAATATGGACAAGAAAATTATCTTCTTTTTGTGGTCCATGTAGTAGTAATGAGTGGGATGATTGTGAATACACAGACTGGGTTGATAGATGGGATCATGTATCACTCCCCATTGGTCAATTTATAACTATGGAATTATCCTAATTGGAGGAGGACCAATCAAAATTTTCATCATCTTATGATCACATCTCAAATCTCATACTGCCAAGTTCGGTGAAACTTTCTATTAAATTTTGAATAACCAACATCAATGTTCTATTCTTTGGTCATTTGGTGGACTCACTTGTTGGCACTCCATTTTTTTGTAGGGCACATACACGTAGTGGTTTCCCAAAGAGGTAATGAATGGGGCGTTGACTATTGGTTGGCATGTTTCTTAGAGGGAAATCATACCTCATGCAATCAGTAATAAAATCCAAAGACATTGAATTTCTAAATGGGTTGATGGTTATTAAAGGAGAATATCTAACACGGGAGGAAAGAACACAGAATAAAGGTGGTTATGTATTTCAATATTATATGTCAGGTGAATTTGTATACCACTTTATGAACTTGGTTGTTGGTACAAACCTCAAACTACAAACAATGAAAAGTAAGAATTAATCAAAGGTATGATACTTCTTGCCTTACTCTAAGCACAATAATTTAATGGATACCATCAATACTATAAGTGATCCCGATGGTCTACTTGAATGACCATAGGTATGTAAAAGGAATAATTGAAAAAATATTTCAGATTTATGAATGATTGAAATTTTGGCTTCATTTTATGGTTGTTCTAGTAATCTTGTATTTTGTGGTACTTTTTTTTGTTAAGGAACTATGTCTAGCCTTCCCTTTCCTTTCTTGCTTAGCCTTTTCTTACCTTTTCTTGCCTTGGTTTCTTAGCCTTACCTTACCTTTCCCTACCTTATCTTGCCTTGCGTTTCCTTTCCTTGCCTTAATTCTCCTTACCTTCCCTTGCCTAGACTTGCCTTACCTTTCCTTTCCCTACCTTGTCTTGGCTTGCCCTACCTTTCCTTTCCCTACCTTTTCTTGACTTACCTTTCCTTGCCTTTCCTTTCCCTAACTTTCCTTGCATTTCCATGTCTTACCTTACACTTCCTTATGTTTCCTTGCCTTACCTTCCCTTGTATTATTTTTCCTTACCTTACCTTGCCTTTCCTTTCCATGTCTTACATCACCTTGCCTTACCTTTGTTGTCCTTTCTTTCCTATCCTTGGATTTCCTTTCCCTACCTTGTCTTGGCTTTCATTGCATTTCCTTTCCTTGCCTTCTGATGTCTTACCTTGTCTTTCCTTGCCTTGCAATTTCTTACCTTGCCTTTCCTTTACTTTCCTTGATTTACATTGCCTTTCATTACCTTGTCTTACCTTGCCTTACCTTTCCATGTATTATCATTCCTTTCCTTACATTTCCTTTCCTTTCCATGTCTTATATTGAAATTCCTTGCCTTTCCTTACCTTACCTTACCTTTCCTTTCCTTTCCTTGCCTTGCTTTACCTTGCCTTGCCTTTCCATGTCTTACCTTTCCTTGCCATGTATTACATTTCCTTTCCTTTCCTTGCCTTTCATTACCTTTCATTCCCTTACCTTGTCTCACATTTTCTTACATTTCCTTTCATTTCCATGTCTTATCATACCTTTCCTTGACTTTCCCTTCCTTACCTTGCCTTTCCTTTCTGTTAGCGATAATTCTTGTCTTGGGCTCGAGAGCATCCAGGTCTGCAGGTTGCATGAAGAACGCCCAAGCGTATAACATAGAGCCCCATTTCAGGCTAAAAATCAAGTGAGTGGGTGCAATTATGTTGTCAACGGCAAAGATTCAACCATAGGAGTAGATCGACGGTCGGTGGGAAATCGCGGTTAGCGGAGTTGCGCCAGGATTAGTGCGATGGGTAGAATCTATAGACATTCATGAAGGATCTCGGCCGTCCATCCAAAAGGACACGTGGTGCGCGATCATGTCATGTCAGCATTCGGGGATTCGAGGGGTAAGAGCTCCTCGTCATTTCACATCTCGAAACCCCGAACACCGAAATGCTGATAAGTGCCCTTAAAAGTCAAGCCCATGGTCCTAGCGCCAAGTCACGTCAAGCGAGCTTGATAATGGAGGCATCCCTCTTCTAACATCAAATTCCATCTTGACCATCCATCTGAAGGACACACGGCACAAGATCTGAGCCACAGGTGGGGCCTTTCGGGATTTTCCTAGCGAAAGCGTCGAAGTCATCTTAGTCATCCATCCATCGATGAAACTTGGGTGCATTAGACTTAAAGGGGGCATGGATTTGGGCGGTCAGGATTTGCACGCTCATATCTACGGTCAGGAGCGGATTCCGGAGGCCCCCCGCCATTCTTCCTTTAAGCCGGGGAGGGGGGTCCGGAATTGAGCGCGTAGCTCTCTAGTGGCCAGGATCGGGGCACCTAAATCAACGGCTGAGGCTTCATTCCAGACCCCCCTTTCCTTTCTGCCTTTAATCAGGGGGGGGTCCAGAATTGATGTGTTATTATTGTGGGGCCCCTTGCCTGACGTGTCACCTTTGGTATCGTCCTCCCCGTTGCCACCTGTTTTCCACTTACCACCTCCCTTTTCCCTTGTCATCTATCCAACTTCCCTCTCTCCATCCACATGGAACCTCCTCAGCTCATCATCCTCTCGTCTCCTGCCATGTGTCCCACTGATTCCCAGTCACCTCCTCCTGTACTCCCGCACTCCATGCTCCTTCCTCCTCTGTCTTATTCAGACCACGTGGCATTCCTCAACTGATGTCACAGCTCCCATTTCTTCTTCATCACCTCCACAATGTTCATGCCTTTAACCCCCATCAGACCCTCGTCCACATCCACCATAGGGATCCCTCTCAACAGTCTAGTGAAGTAGCGTCAAAAGAAGGACCGTTCGACTGATCCAGGTGGCACCATTAGGAGACCTCCACGTCCTAGAAGGTAGAATTGACCGAGGACATCCCTAGTCCCAAGAATGCAGTTATGGTGGTTGTTGCTGGTGGTTGAGCGTCATCTCCACCATAAAGAGGAAGGTCCAGAAAAGGATTAATTGACATCGACTCACCTATAGAAGGACAGTCTGAAATCTGATGGCGTCTGTCATAGGTGCACGATCATCCAGAGTCTGCATAGGCAGGCTGTTAGAAGCCATGCAGATGCAATTCTTTAATGAAACGTCTCATTTTTGCTGTTGTTGTTGTTTTTGAGTATATGTAGGCGTTTTCGCCATTTTTGTAAGCATTGATGGTAGAGAAAAGCACCCGACTATAAAGTTTTAACAACTGTTCTAGTTCCCTGGTTATGCATTTGTATGTGAGATTTCTTGTTTTATGACAGATAGTCCTTCTCACTCCATCTAAGTTTTCATCTTATATTAAGAGAGTTCATGATCGAATGATTCGTATGAATTATTGCAGTTTTGTTATGGTAAAGGATTTATTGTTGCATTATTGTATTCTCTGGTTTTCTGTGCTTGAATGTAAGAATATCTTATGCTTAAGTTCTTTCTCCTACAGTCTGTTAGAAACCTGTTGTTTAAAATAGACCCTTGCACTCCTCTTATACATGTCTTCCCCCTACTCACCCTTATTACAACTCACTGTTTGAAGTTTATCTAAGACCTCAGTTGCCCATGCATTTCTGGCCTTTTCAGAGTTGGAACAATATTGTTTTGAGTTAACTTCCATTCGATCACTTCTTTCATAAACAAATCGTGACATAAACGGATGGGCGTCGGGCTCTGCTCCTGCTGCAATCCAGGAGTGACTTCTGTCGCCAACACTTTCCTTTGCTTTCCTTTCCATGTTTCACATTGTCTTTCCTTGCCTTTCTTTCCTTTCCTTTCCTTGCTTTGAATTTCCTTACTAATTGGGTTTATTATATGGTAGGATGACATAATCACAATAGAAATAAGAGTGTTGAAACCTTGTGTTCCTCCATCCAAAATGAATCATGATTGATTATAATGACAATAACAACATGATAGAAGGGTTTCTTAATACAAAACTAATCAAATTCAGATGCCAAGTGTCCACATGGAATGTTCCCTCCAAGAATGTGCATGCATGAAACCACTCCACATGTGTGAATTCCAAGGTATCCAGCTCCATGGATGCATGTGAAATATTACAAGTGGATGAAGTGTCCACAACAAAGTATGTGATCAACTGCCCAAAATATAAAGTACATCATGTCTCCCCAAGATGCCTTGCCTTACCTTTCCATGTCATGCCTTGCATTTCCTCGCATTTCATTGCCTTCCCTTACATTTCCTCTGCTTTCCTTTCCTTTCCTTTCCATTACATTCCATGCCATGCCTTCCTTTTCCATGTCGTGCCTTGCCTTGCCATGTCATGCGATTCCATGCCATTCCTTGCATTGAATTTCCTTGCCTTTTCTTTCTTTTCCTTTCCATGTCATGGAATGCCTTGCCTTGTCATGCCATGCCATGCCATGCATTGCCTTGCCATGTCATGCCATGTCAATCCTTGCCTTGCCATGCCATATCATGTCATTCCTTGCATTGTTTTTCATTTCATTACATTACTTTGCCTTGCCTTACCTTTCTTTACCATTTCATGTCATTCCATGTGTGAATTCCAAGTTAGCCAACCCAACGGATGAATGTGAAAGATTCCAAGTGGATGGACTATCCACAACAAAGTATGCAATCAAATTCACAAAATAGAAAGTAGATAATCTCTCCCAAATATGCATTGCCTTACCCTATCATGTTATTCCTTGCATTTCCTTACCTTTCATTATCTTTCCTTGTCTTTCGTTACCATGCCATGTCGTATCATGCCATACCTTTCCTTTCCATTCCATTACATGTCATGCCTTTCCATTCCATGCTATGCCTTGCCTTTCCATGCCATGACTTTCCTTGCCTCTTCATGCCATGTCATGCCTTGCATTGTCTTGCATTGCATTTCCTTTCCTTACCTTTCCATGCCTTTCCTTTCATTTCCATTTAATTTCATGCCTTGCCTTTCCATGTCATGCCTTTACTTTCTATGAATTTCCTTTTGTTTCAATTCCTTGCCTTACCATGCCATGTCGTGCCATGCCTTTCCTTTCCATGCCGTGCCTTGCAATTCCTTGCCTTTTCTTTCCTTTACTTTCCATGTCATGCCATGCATTTCCTTGTCATTTCATGCCATGCATTTCCTTTCAATCCAATTCCTTTCCTTGAATTTCCATGAAATGCCTTTCCTTTCCATGCCATTCCTTGCATTGTCTTGTGTTGCATTTCCTTGCCTTCCCTTGCCTTGTCATTCCATGTCTTTCCTTGTCATACCATTCCATGCCATGCCATTCCTTTCCATGTCATGCCTTGAATTTCCATGCCATGCCTTTTCTTTTCATTCCATGCCATGCCATGCCTTGCATTGTCTTGCATTGCATTACCTTTAATTGCATTGTGTTTCCTTGCCTTGTCTTTCCTTTCCATTCCATGCGTTGCCTTTCCATGCCATTCCTTGTATTTCCTATCCATGTGATGTCATGCCTTTCCATTCCATGCCATGTCTTTCCATTCCATGAAATTCCTTTACATGACATGACATGCCATGCCTTGCATTACGTTGCATTGCATTTCCTTTAATTTCATTTTGATGCCTTTTCTTATATTTCCTAGCCTTACCTTGCCATGTATAGCCTTACAAGGTGTTAAATGGTCAATAATATGTAATAATCACTAATCAAAACCCTATTTATATAGATCCTGCAACAAACACTTTTTCAAGAAATGGAATGATAGTGGAGGGGCCCCACTAGCTTAAACTCAATGCCCTACATCCAATGAAATTGATGGTTCTTCCATGAGAGGCCCAGATAGATTTTTATCATGAGTTGCAACTCCCCTCCTCAAGTCATTCAGGGACATGTTGAAAATTTGGTCTAGGGAATAAAATCCAAATCGAGTAGCATAATGAAGTTTTGACATATTCCTCACATCTTTTTGACCAAGGCCCACATGATCACACTACCCATAATTTCCCAACACAATGTTCTTGAAATTCAAACTCTTTTTCATAAATTCCAATGTGCCTCACTTAGAGAAACACTAATTTTGAAGATCCTCCAACAAATGATTTTCCAGGCAACAAAATGATAGAAAAGGGGACCCAGTAGATGAAATACAGTGCCCTAGATCTAATGCAACTGATGATTAATCCATCTGAATCCTAGTTAGAGTTTTATCATGAATTACAACTCGCCTCCTCAATCCATTTAGGGATATGTCGGAAATTTGGTCTGGGGGCATAAAATCCAAACCGAGCAACATAATGGACTCGATTAAGCTCACACGCATCTATTTTTCCAAGGCTCACATGATCGCACTACTCAAAATTGATTGGCACTGTTCTTGAAAATTTACCTATTGTTCAGAAATTGCATTGTGCCTCACTAAGGAAAACCCTAGTTTTGAAGATCCTACAAAAAATGTTTTTTCAGGAAACAAAATGACAATGGAGGGGCCCCACTAGCTAAAGAACAATGCCCTGGATCCAATGTAACTGATGGTTCATCCATCCGAGCCCCAATTAGAGTTTTAATCACGAGTTGTAACTCTCCTCCTCAAGGCATTCAAGAAGATGTTGGCAATTTCATCCAAGGGCATAAAATCCAAATTGAGCATCACAACAAAGTTTTGTAGTTCATGCTTTTATTTTTGAAGAGAAACAATGCTACCAAGGGTATGAATGATGTAATATAAGATCCAACACTAAGGTGAAATTAGTGAAAGTAGATTTCCTTAGTTTTTTAGGTCATTTGTTATTTATTTCCATCATACATATATTTGTACTTTTGTACAAATGTATATATAACTAATTCTACCATGATCATATATTCCCTTTAGACCATATCTTCATGGGTTGTTTCATCTTGCTTGGCTTTAAGTTGTTATGAATAACATAAGGTCTAATAAACATAATGGGAAGTCTGATTGATTGTTGAAACTATTTGTATTATTATTACCTATACAAAAACCTCCATTAATGAGTAAATATATTTTGGGCATCCTTTCATTTATCCTTCTTCTTGTACATATGTATGTTGAATTTAATGATTATGAGCAACTAGCTTCTACTTACAATTTTCTTATATTAATGGTTATTTGCACAATTTAAATTATTTTATATTTTATATTAGTTTACTCATGCACTTAGAGTTTATCATGGATATTACATTTTATTTTTTCATTTTACCACTATCTTAACTTTTATTATTGATGTTGTCACTCTTATTTAATTAATTTATAGATTATATAAACTTTACTTATAATGATTAAGTGATATTTTGCATGAAAATCTAACTTACATCTAGTGAATTATAACTAAGCTTGCATTCTAATTTGATATTTTAGGAAAATTGATTATCGAGTTAGGAATACTTTAATATTTTCCACACATATAATTGGAGGATAGTACCCATAATGGAACATAGTCCATAAAATTTCTTAACTATTGGTTCAATAGACGACATTCAACTTTATGCTTAATGTTAAACTCTACTAGGCTTAATGATAAACTCTACTAGGCTTAATGTTCCATATAGTTCCTTCTATAGGCTTAATGTTAAACTCTACTAGTAGCTTGTACTAGTATTATTCTAGTATGTAATGTTTGGAAAAAAACAACTCAACTCAATGGCCCAGATTCATGTTATTTTACCACATTAATATAAATTCAAATAACTCAAGTATTCACCTATAACATTATCATTGATCTAAAGTGATAACGATGAACATGAAAACCTTTTCTCAATAATCATTCACTTTCGTTGAGATGTCTACAAGTATTATGGTCAAATTATCAAGCCTTAACATAAACAATTACATACATCTATATATTGTCATTCATTTAGTTTTGGTACATACTCACTTCCAAATCTCATGTGTATATATTCAAACTTTCATTCAACTTAAACACTATGTGTGTGTGTGTGTGTGTGTGAGGTGACCTCATAAATACATGGGGAATGAGACAACTAAAAAAATGCCAGAAGATGTTGAAGCATGATGTGACCCAAGTGCATTGAATCACAATATGCCAAGGCGATAATATGAAGAAATCAATTAACAATTTATGGTTTTATTAGGGAATTATGTTAATTACAAGAGTCCCACACTTACTCAACCATCCAAAGTAACCATACAAATTCTCAACAACCAACAATCTACATATAGCCTCAAGGAAGATAAATGTATTGTGTGAAGCCCCAATGATACACAAGATGTAGCGTACGACCTTCCATGAGTAGATTTGGAAGCTTATGACCTCATTTCATCTCCGAGGCATTCTATGTAGGATGGTTTTGAGATGCCAATGGTCACAAAGTCTCAATATTTATGTTCTTTAGGAATAAATTTTGGAAATTGGATAATTAATTTCAATATCTATCTCGTGGCATCCATTGATCTAAAATTCAACATTGAATGGATGGAGATTATTGCATAGTTTTTGGCATTCACAAAATATTAATAGAAGAAATAATTTTTGAGTGAGATTAATAAAAATTTAGGGAGGAATTAATTTTTAAACCATTAATATAACTACAAGAAACATATCAAATACAAATAAGAGATTCTTGAACTCACACAAAGAATGTAACACAACAACAAAGAAATTCATAACAAAGACACAATATTTTCCCTAGAAACCTAAATGCAAAAAACAACATTCGATTGGATTTAGTTATTCATTGTATTTCTCAGGAAAATGTGGAGGTTATACCCTTTGGCTCTCTGGTATATTATCAATCTTCACATGGCAATTTTGGTAGCAATTCCTCTCAATCTCATCCAAATAACTCATAATTCTTTGTGGTGCATTGATATATAGGAGAATGTCTCTATTGGGCGGTTATATAGAAGGCCAGGCATCCCCAACTCCTCAACTTCCCCAAGTCCAACACTAGTCTTCTTATTTTTCGCTCCTCAGTTATCATTTTGGAGTATGGTTCTCATGTTATATACACTTTTTAAATATATTTTTGTTTTTATTATCTCTTTTCTTTTCAATTCTTTTTTTTATTCTCTTTTTATTCTTCCCATGCTTACATTAGGAGTATAATTCTAAATGAAGGTGTGGACACCCCTTGGAATGGCATGGGGCCCTTCATGCCATCAACCATGTCTCTTACCTTGTCCATAGTCACAAACTTTAATTTCTCTATCCTCTTAATAACCTAAGCCAATATCTAATCATGTTATTTCATAGGTCCAATTTGGATAACACTTATCCATTGGGAGGAGTTTTGTCCCCAAAATATTCCAAGGATGGGTGAGGAAAATAGCTTTCAACTTATTTCCTCTCATAACGTTTTTCCTTCCTTAGAGACTTCCTTTTGAGGCCGATATGTCAGATCTCTCACCATCCTTTGTGATTTACCCATTCCTTTTGTTGCAGAATTGTTATCCTCCTTCAACTCATTAAGAGTATGTGTTACAAAGTATTCAATAGTGGGGAGAAATTGATGGCCCTCTTCTCCATCCAACATGGAGAGCTCAAACAACCTCMTATACTCAACATTCACAATTGAAGTGATTTTCATATAAGGAGGAAGTCTCCATGTGAAGGTTTTCTCATTAACATACTCAATGATGTCAAAAGGTCTATATTTGAGGGGCTTGAGATTCTTCATTKCTCCTTACAAGAACTCTTTATAGAGGTAAATCCACACCTTGTCTTCAACATGGAACTTACAATCTTTTGTGTGCTGATCATGTATGGATTTATAATGTTATTGTCTTCTCGCAATTTCCTCCTATACCTTCAAATGTTTTTATCGGATCCTTTAAAAAAATATGCTTGTCTTATTCTTGTATCTTTACATATATACTTCATCATTTTTCTATCCATACACATTGTTAAACAATGAAGTGGGTAAATAGTTGAAGAAAGTCTCAAAAGGTGATTTGTTGGTGGAATAATGGAGTGATTGATTGTGTGATGGATGAATGTACAAAACTTCTCATCCCATGTATTTGGATGCTTATTGTGGTACCCTACCAACAATTGTACCAAAATATAGGTGACAACTTTTATTTTCCCATCAACTTGGAGATGAAATGCAGTGGAATAAATCAATTTAACATCCATCCTTTCCCAAAGAATTGTTATTTGTTTTTCCAAAAACCTACAATCTCAATCAAATATGATGGAATTCAACAATCCAAAATGTACCCAAACATGAATAAAAAAAAATTAGCTACTTCTCATCCAGTGATAGCCTTATTGCACAAAATGAGTACACACATCTTTTTGAAGTGGTCTACCATGAAAAACAAGTAATCATGGCCTCTTTGGGACATGGGAAAACCTCCAACAAATTCTATGGTGATTTTCTTTGAAGGTTTTCTTTCTAATAGTATTCACATATACAACCCATGCTTCATGTTTCTTGGCTTGATAGTACTGCAAAGAACACAACCCTTGACAATTCTCTCCACCTGCTTTTGCATCTTTGACTAGTACACATACCTTTGCAAGTTTTTCACTATGTTCATCATGCCAAAATTCCTAGCTATCCGAGAATTGCGGGATTCTCTCATCAATTGAATCCTTATTTCTTATGGTATACACAACTTATCCATCTTCTATAACATTTTATTCTAGAGGTGATATTCATTTCCTTCCATGGCAGTGAGTATTATCTTATTTATATGTTATCATATGCCTCTAAAATATTCATCTCCCTCATAATGATCAAGTTGAATTATCACATCAATTATTGAAATCTTGTTTAGTGGGGGTCATGAAAGCATGTCCACCAACTTGTTTGTAGATCTTTTCTTTTACTTAATAAATGGGTGGAATTGTTGCAAGAATCCCAACCATTTGTACCTACTGCATTTTACTTTGAGTTTGCAATCATTGAATGGGTTTATGATCAGTGTGTATGATGGTTTTGTTTCTCAAGAGGTAATGCTTCCACTTATTCACCAATTACACAATGGAAAAGATCTCTTTACCATACATGGGGTAGTCCAATAGTTCTCCATGAAAAAAATCTAAATGGTAACACATTGGGACTCTTCCTCCATGATTAAGAACTACCCTTAATACATATCCACTTGCATATATTTCCAACTCAAATGGTTGTTTTAAATTGGGAATGGATAGGACCAGAGAGTTATTGATCTTTGTCTTTAGGTCTTCAAATGCTTGTTGTTGTGGTTTTCCCCAATGAATTTGTTTTCTCTTGGAGGCCATGGCATGTAATGGTGTTGATACTACTAAAACATTTTCTATGAATTTCTTTAGGTATTAAGATTCTCCCATGAAACCACCGACCTCTGTCAAAATGATGGGAATAGACCATTTTTTGATAGATGAAAACTTGTTTGAATCCACACTTATCTCTCCTCCACTAAATATTGTTTTTAGATATATCAATGAATCTTTCTCAAACTCACATTTCTGTGTATGTTCAATCAGTTAATTTTTATTTAGTGTTTCTAGTACCTACATCACATGTGAGATGTGATATTTCCAACTATTGTTGAATATTAGTATGTCATGAAATTATACTATTACAAATTAATCAATAAAAGGATGCAACACATCATTCATCAACCGCATGAAAGGTGTAGGTGCATTACATAAACATAAATGCATTACTAAACACTCGTACAAACCTTGCATCATCTTGAATGTTGTCTTCCATATGTATTTTTATTTTAGTCTTACTTTATAGTAACGATATTTAAGGTCCATCTTGGTGAAGAACTTGGCTTGCTACAACTTATCCAACAAGTCATCAATACTTGGCAAAGGATATCTATTCTTGATGGTCATTTTATTTTGGGCATGGTAGTTAATGGAAATTATCTATATTCCATCCTTCATTGAAACCATGATGTTAGGTGAACCTTGTGGTGATGTACTAGTCCTGATAACTCCATGCTCCAACAATCGTTGCAACTACTTCTACACTTCATTTACTTCTATGATGGATTTCCTATACAACCCAACATTTGGCAGTGGAATCTTCAACAATGACTGAATATCATGTTAAACCTCTTGCTTGGGTGGCATCCCCTGAGGTTATTCAAGATCTTCCTTGTAGGATCAATTATTTATTGAAACACTTCCTTATTGGCATCAGTTATTGAAACACTTCCTTGTAGGATTCCTACATCTCCAATTCACTATTTTCATATACTTATACTCTATTTGACTTTTTATTTGCAAACTTGAGTTTCTCCCACATTTGTTTCAACACCTAAGATTGTATGGCACTACCTTACCTCAATCGCAATGGCTTGGATAGCCTTCACATACTACAACCAAACTATTCCTCTTCACTTAAGGTCTACCTATAACTTCACCTTAAGGTGAAATATGTCAAATTCAACTAAGTCCTACTCAACCATGTTCATTCAAAAATAGGCTCATGTCCAACCATGGCATTCAAAACATCCCAAAAATACCCATACTTAGCAAGTTATTCAATACTTAACTAACATGATACATTGCAAGGAACATAAAATTCATCCAAGTAAAGAGACTACAATTCATGTGTATAGGAGGCATACAAGGTAGATAACTTAACTTTATTATATGAAGAATTTTACATATATACAATAGGGGATTTACAGTCTTATGCTTGAAACTCTATTATATATTTAAAATGAGTCTAAGACAATATTGTATTCTACCTACTAGAAAACAAACTTGTAAAATCCAACCCCAGAAGAAATAAACCTACCTACTATAGGTCTTTTCTTCTTCTTCTTCTCGCTCAACTAGTGCATTTTTCCCTAATGTGCCAACCTAGAACTTAACACAATTGCATATCTCCTTTACACTAGTGTGAATGATGATGAATGGTTGATTCATTAGCACCTTTGAGGTGTCCACTATTTATACAAGAGTTTCCTTGCAATTTCATCCTTATTAGGCATAGTGCAACCCCCTACAATCTTAAGTGCACCCAATTTCCCACATATCCAACTTCAAATATGCTTGACGGTGCCACTACCCCCTTCACAACTTCTCTACCAACTATCCAATGTATAATGGTGTTGCACCCAAAGTGTCATGCGTCAAAGTGCACCTAGAAATGGTGTCCCCAAGTGAACCTTGAAAGGGTGCAACCAACAAGTGTGTCCAATGAATGTGTGCCCAGCAAATGTGTTTCCAGTGTATGTGTGTCCAACGAGTCTGTCGTACGATTACACTCCATGGATTCTTGTGCTTGAAGGATATTATACCATTCATTGCAATTTCCATGTGTGGAACACCCAACTCCTTAGGTTCTCATGTATCCCAATTACCCAATTCTATAAAATCTAGTCAATTTCTCTATGCCACTTTGTCCATCATGCATAGTGCATGTTTGTGGATGAGTTTTCTCATGAAAACCCTCTTTGTGATCCTCACCAAGTTCCCTTCCAAKATTTTCTTGGTATAACCAACTAATGCAAGATAYCAAGGTCTATAGTGCACTCAATCTATGAGAAAGGAATCCATCATGTCTATGGTGCATCTCGTCAATGGGCCAAGGCACTCCAAAATAGACTCTTGTAGCCRTCAAAATTATTTCAAGTCTATATGTGTCAATCAATGACCACTGAGGGGATCATGTCTTATATTTTATTGATTTCATTAAAGGATATGTCCTTATAAATTCCTTCTCCTTGTTTCTTTCCTTCTCTTAAAAATAGTATCACAAAATTATTTGTACTTCCAATTATTCTCCTTTCCTAATGATAACTAATTAAATAGAGTTTCTTCATTACTCTTTGTTACCAATATTACCATCTATGTTGGTATAGAAATTATCTGCTCCAATCAAGTAAGCATGACTCCTAGATCTTCTCCATTATGTTCTATATGAGGATTCTCCATTGTTGCTCCTTTGCTTCTATGTAAGCTTCACAAAAATGTGTTTCCATTGCTTCGATATTCATTATGGGTGTTTATGATACAAGTCTCCCCAAGTATGTTCAAACTTGTTATTTGATATCATATGATATGTCAGTAGTAGTATTATAGCTTGTTCATTTCACCAACATGGATTCYTGAGAAAATTACAACCTACTTCAATTTGTGCAAATGATTCCAAGGATGAGATGYTGACTRTAATGTTAAATTCTAATGGTAGTTTCTACTCATATTCTTCTTCCATATAATGTTTCGATGAAAAAGAACTCAACTCAATTGCATGGATTAATTTTCTTTTACCATACTAATATGAATGAAAATAGCTCAAGGATTCACCTATTTCATTATCCTACAATGATAACCATCAACAGGAAAAAAAATTCTCAATGACCATTCACTTTCTTTGAGATGATCCCACCTCCAAGTATCAAGGGCATATTATGAAGCCTTAACATTACAAAGGATTTTGAATGGATCATTATATATTTTTTCATCTATCCTAGTACTTGTTGAGTGGAAAACTCATAGGAATTGGCTTGTAGGGCCTATTTTAGCCAATTTGAGGAATCAAACGACACATTTTGGGCTCAAAACTTTGCAATATTATATCCCATCCCCTATACATTGTTTTACACAGTAAGAGTTTTCCATCTGTGTGAAAAAATACCTCAATCAGAGCTCATATGTGGAAGTTATGCCTCTTGAAAGTTGACCTATCTTGTTGACAACTATGGTACTGAGTGGATGCCACATCAACCTCCATTACTCACAAATGTGGGACTAGTCAAGTGGGATTTCAAGAAGATTCTAGAAGGTCCAAAACATTATCACTAATTGAGGGTTAAGGAAAGAAAAAACCCTAACCCTTGATGGCTATCGAGATATGTTAAATGTTGGGCCACTAGGAGGAGAGGGGTTTCCATTCTCTTAGCATTGTACTTATTTTGTAGTTGAGAATATAATCTAGGAGTGTGATTTGAAATAATAACATAGGAGGGAGATGTGATGCAGGAGCATCACCAGCAGCAAGCGAGCRCGGAGGCAGAAGGCAGTTGGGATGAGCGCCAACACATTTCAGCATGTTGCAAAAGTGTTTTGAAATGTTTTGAAATAAATGTGCAGATATTAATGTAACAAGMTAAGAAGTGCACTTGCATATTGTAAACAAATCATGAGCGATTCACTCTCATCTGTAGTAGGTAGAGGCATTTATGCATAGTTAATGTAAGTATGTAGGTTTGAATGCAGATTAGACAGTTTAGGAGAATATGAGGGAAATCCGACTATAGACACCCTCACCTTTGTATCATTGTAATATTAGAGAGAGAGAGCATTGTATCATAGAGCATAGAGAAGAAAGAGAGAGTTGTAGCAGAAAGTTGTAGAGAAGAGCCCATGTACAGAAGTTCTAAATTAATATATGAAGCTTTGATTCAGATTCATGGTGTTATGATGTTTTATGTGTATACATGCTGAATGGTATGCTGATGGTTGTTTATTCTCTCTGTTATGCATTTGCTTAAATATTATATGAATGTATGATTTCATGTTGAATGTTTGAAGTCTGAGAGAGAAAGAATGAGTTTCAATTGTTTCTCTTCCTAACTGAGAAGTTCCTACAAGGAGTGCAATGAAATCATCTGCAAGGAGTGCTTTGACAAAGACTCAGAGTTTATCTCTGAAAGTTCAAGAGAGATACCATTGTTCTCATTCCTGCAGAAGTGCACATGAAGGCACAAGAGTCGTGCAAGGTGTGCACAAGTTGGTTGAAAGCTCAGAACTTATGAACCAAGGGGTGAATTGAAGGACTATTGTTGCAGGAGAGAGAACAGAGTCGAGAACTCAAATACTTAAAGGTATTTGAGGGACTTTCGCAAGGAGTGCGTGAAGGAGTCTTTCGAAAGCTCGAAATTGCAAGGAAATCTCAAAAGGGGTAGCGTTGTTGAAGTGTTCAAAGGAGGACAAGGTTGAACTACTTCAAGGGAGACAGAAGTCAAAGACATCCAACAGAAGTTAAGTCCCGGTGAAAGAACTTGGGTTTATCTCGCAGGAGTTATCAAAGAGAAAAGAGCGGTCGAAATTCTCTGTGAAGAATTCCTGAAATCACGAGGACTGTAGGATCCAGGGAAGTTGCGGGGTGGTTAGAGGTAGGAAAGATTTCCACTCTAGGATCCAGAATCAACATGGACCATTGGTTGTTCTTTGCACAAGACGTCAGATCATTTTGGCATTTCGGGGATCCTAGCGACAAGGAGTCGAGTGCAGTGGAATGAAAATCCTGAATTCGTGAGTTGCGATAGGAAGTGATGTCGAGTTTTGAGATTTCGGCACTTCGGGTGTCGAGAAACAGAGAAGGAATCACTTTTTGAGCAAAAGTCTCGAAAACCCGAAAGAGAGACAAGTGGCAGGAGTCTATGTCAAAGGTAGAAAACCGCAAGAACGATAAGTGGCGTATCTTCGTCAATTGGTGGAGTCAAACCTTATGGACCGTTTTGGGTTTCGGAGCTCGAAGGATGGAGAGCCTTGAATTTGGATTCGCAAAATCGTGAATTTCGAAATCCCAATGAAGTGAGAAGTCTGTTGGAAATTCAACCTTTGCGAGTGCATCAGAGTTCGGCAATTCAGGTTTCGGGGGTTGTAGGGACAGGAACCCTTGACATCAGGAATCACTAAATCGTGAAATCCAAAGTCCCAAAGTTGTGAAGGGCGCAATTCTATTTCGGGTAAGGAATTTTGGGTGGATGCTTCATGTTTGATCAAGCCGACACACCCATAAGGACTTGTGGATACACTGTTGTGTGTGTGTGGTATTTCCCCAGGGGAAACCAAAGAGTCAATCAGAATTAAAGGGCATATTTGAATGATCCTGTGTGGACCTTGACCCGAGGGTTTGGGGGTCTGCATCAGTTGTGGTATCAGAGCTCAAAAAGAGTCTTTTCTTTCTGTAGCAGAGAAATAAGGAAGAATATTTCTCATCCATGCCACCGAGAAGGATATATAGGCCAATGGCTGATCCAATAGTGGAAAGGGAAATGCACGAACTACATCCCAAGCTTGATGCCATGGAGACAACACAGAGGTGCACAATCGACACTGGGAATATTAGTGAGGCTGATAGTGAAAATGAAGATGGACATGAAGGAGAAGAAGTTGCAGTCGAAGATGCAGCAAACGAACTCTTATTTAGGGATATTGTAAGGATAGGTGCCAGGGAAAAAATGGAGATTCCCATGTATGAGGGAAACCGTGATGTTGAAGAGCTTCTAGATTGGATTAGAGCTCTAGATAAATACTTCGACTATGAGGATGTCGAGGAAGACAGGAAGGTCAAACATCCTGTCACTAGACTTAAAGGGCATGCAACATTGTGGTGGGATGAACTGTAGGCTGGAAAACACTACAAAGGAAAGAATAAAATCAAGAGTTGGGATAGAATGGTTGCAAAGATGAAGGAAAAATTCATACCCAAGGATTATCAAATTACTTTGTTTCAGAGGATGCAGAACTTGAGATAGAAGCTGATGTCAATGAAGGAGTACACTGAAGAATTCTACAAACTAAACATCAGGGCAAGTCATCGGGAAAGTGATGATGAGAAGGTTGACAGATATATGAATGGTCTAAGATATGACATTCAGGATGAGATGAAAATGATGATCATTCAGACTATAGAAGATGCTTATTAGATGGCTCTAAAAGCTGAAGAAAATTTGAGCCAAAAGAAAGGTCAAAGAGACCGAGGTAGAAGTCAGGCTAGAGGCAAGACAATTGCCCAAGATAAAAATCAGAGACCTCAAGAAGAGGGGAAGAAACCTCAAACTCAACATGAAAGATGAGGAAGCTCACAAAAGGGGCAGTACGCTGATAGAAATACTTTTCCTCGAACCAGAGGAAGAGGAAGAGGTAGAGGTGGAGATATAAAATGCTTTACTTGTGGAAAAAATGGACACAAATCCTATGAATGTCCAGATAGAAAGAAAGAAGGAGGTGAGACTCACATTGCTTAAGCACAAGGACAGAATGTTGAGGTAAAAGATGCTGAGGGAGGAAGATCACCGATGATGAGAAAATTTCTCTTAACACTAGAGAAGGAGGTAACGAACCCAACCCAAAGAATGGACCTTTTAGGACTACTTGTAAGACCAAAGACAGGGTATGCAAGGTTATAGTGGATAGGGGTAGCACAGAAAATCTCATATCTACAGAGATGGTAGAAAAGTTGGAGCTAGAGACTATTGAACATCCAAGCCCATACAGAGTTTCATGGCTACAAAAAGGACATCAGGTAAATGTCACTAAACAATGTTTAGTTGAATTTAAAATAGGAGGATATAATGATGAGATATTGTGTGATGTCATTCCCATGGATGTTTGTCATCTATTGTTGGGTAGACTATGGAAATATGACAGGAATGTGATTCATAATGGGAGAATGAACACATACACCGTGGAGAAGAATGGGAGAACTCACATGTTGCTACCGATTAAGGATAAAGAAATGAAACCAGAAGTGAGAAACATTGTACTTCTCATGAGTGGGAAGGAACTGCTTAAGGAGGTTAAAAAGAAGGAAGATACACAATTCATTGTGGTCAGGAAGCATAGAATTGTTTTTACCAATACAAGAGTGGATGATTTACCAGAGGAAATCCAAAAGTTGCTAGAAGAGTTTGTTGATATAGTAGTGGATGAACTACCTCATTCGTTGCCACCGATCAGAAGTATAAGTCATCACATTGATCTTATACCTAGATCTAGTTTACTAAACAAAGCAGTGTGCAGATTGACGCCACAGGAGAATGAGGAGGTCAAGAGACAAGTCTAGGACTTAATGGACAAAGGGTTGATTCAAGAAATCTTGAGTCCATGTCCTATGCCAACAGTGCTCAACCCAAAGAAAGATGGAGGCTAGAGAATGTGTACGGACTCGAGGGTGATCAATAATATTAGCATCAGATATAGATTTCGTTTTCCAAGGATGGATGATTTGATGTATTGCTTGAGTGGAGAAAATTTGTTTTCAAAGATTGATTTGAAAAGAGGTTATCATCAAATTTGTATGAGAGAAGGTGATGAATGGAAGACAACCTTCAAGACAAACGGAGGGTTGTATGAATGGCTTGTTATGCCATTTGGCTTAAAAAATGTGCCTAGTACTTTCATGAGATTGATGAATGAAGTCCTGAAGGTTTTCATAGGAAAATTCATCATCGTATATATTGACGACATATTGATTTTCAGTAAGACTCAAGCAGAGCACTTAAAGCATTTAGCTACAATGTTGAGGAGATTGCAGCAAGAGAAATTGCTAATAAACATGAAGAAATCATCATTTATGAGGACGGACCTCATTTACCTGGGTTTTGTTATCTTTGCAAATGAGATGAAAATGGATCCAGATAAGGTAGAGGCGATTAAGAATTGGCCATCGACGAAGAGTATATTTGAAGTTAGAAGATTTCATGGATTGGCTAGTTTCTATAGGAAATTTATTAGAAATTTCAATGGAATTAGCGCACCGATGATGGATACGGTGAAGAAAAGGAATAAATATTTTCATTGGACAGAGGAAGTAGAGAAAAGTTTCAACTTGCTAAAGAAAAAGATTACTGAACAACCAATTCTGGTGTTGCCAGATTTCAGTAACACATTTCAGGTCAAGTGTGACGCGAGTGGATTTGTCATTGGAGCAGTCTTGAGCCAAGACGACAGACCGATCGAAAACTTCAGTGAGAAATTGAATGAAGTGAAGGTTAAGTACTCAATGTATGAAAATGAATTTTATGCAGTCATACAAGCGATGAAGAAATGGAGACATTATTTGGTTTCTAAAGAGTTTGTTTTGTACAACGATAATCACGCTTTATAATTCGTGACTCGATAGGATAAGTTGAACCCGAAGCATGAAAAATGGGTTGAATACATGTAGAATTTTACTTTTGTAACTAAGCATATTTCTGGAACTGCTAACAAAGTTGTTGATGCTTTGAACAGGAAATGTTTTCTTATGCAGGAGTTCAAAGTCAAAACATTGGGTTTTGATAACCTCAGGGACATGTATAGAGATGATCCATATTTTAAAGAGGCGTATGACACATCTGAGAATCCAATTCTCAGGGAAAGAAGTCAATGGATTGAGTATATGATTCAGGATGGATTATTATTCAGAGGAAATCAATTATGTATTCCAAAATGCTCCATGAGGGAGAATCTACTGAAAGAAAAACATAGTGGAGGATTGGTTGTACACTTCGGTCATGATAAGACATTTTCAAAGTTGAATGGCTCATATTTTTGGCTAGGAATGAGGATAGATGTTAAGAAATTTGTGGAAAGATGTTGAATTTTTCAGTACACAAAGGGAAAAAGGTAGAACATGGGGTTGTACCAGCCATTACCCATACTAGAGAGGTCGTGGGATGTAGTGAGCATGGATTTTATATTGGGGTTTCCAAGAACACAAAGAGGATGTGATTCAATATTTGTGGTGGCAGACATATTTTCAAAGATGGCACATTTTATACCATGCCAGAAAACTAGTGATGCAACACATATTGTGAACCTGTTTTTCAAAGAAGTCATCAAACTTCACGGCTTGCCAAGGAGTATTGTTTCAGATCGAGATACCAAGTTTGTGGGACATTTCTGGAGGATTTTATGGAAGAAGCTGGGAATTTTTTTTTCATTTAGCTCAGCTTATCATCCTCAGATAGATGGGCAAACAGAAGTTGTCAACAGAAGCTTGGGAGATTTGTTGAGGAGCCTAGTGACTCAACACCACAGTCAGTGGGATCGCATTCTGCCACAGGCGGAATTTGCTTATAATGATTCGCTCAATAGAAGCACAGGGTAGAGTCCACTCCAAATTGTATATGGAATGCAACCAAGGGGAGTTTCTGAATTGAAAGATTCAAAACATAATGAGACTAGAAGTGCTAGTGCAGAGGATTTTGCAGAAGCAATGAAGGAACTTCATAGCCAAGTGAAGGAACATTTGCAAAATTTGAGTCAAGAGTATAAGCGCAGAGAAGATCAAAACAGGCAAGAACTTCAGTTTGAAGTTGGTGATCTAATTCTTGCACATATGAGGAAAGAGAGGTTCCCAAGGGGAACATATAACAAACTAAAAATGAAGAAGATTGGGCCATGCAGAGTCATGAAGAAATTTGGAGCAAACGCATATGATATTGAATTACCTGATGGGATCGGAATTTCATCGATATTCAATATTGTGGATTTGTACCCTTACAAAGATGAAGAAGCAGGTGCAGAAAGTGAACAGATAGAGGTTCAGTGGACTAAGCAAATGCTTGTAGCTGAAAAGCCACAAATGGAAAGTATACTTGATAGGAGAGTCAACAACAAGACTAGGAGGAAAGAGTATTTTGAATACTCGGTCAAATGGAGGGGACATCCAATTGAAGATGCCAGCTGGGAAAATGAAGCAAAAATTTAGAAGCATGGAAAGACCATGCAAGAGCTCATGAATAGGAGTCCATGAAAATTTTCAAGCGAGGGAGTATGATGCAGGAGCATCACCAGCAGCAAGCGAGCGTGGAGGTGGAAGGCAGCTGAGATGAGCGCCAACACATTTCATCATGTTGCAAAAGTGTTTTGAAATAAATGCAAAGATATTAATGTAACAAGCTAAGAAGTGCACTTGAATATTGTAAACAGATCATGAGAAATTCCCTCTCATCTGTAGTAGGTAGAGGCATTTATGCATAGTTAATGTAAGTAGGTAGGTTTGAATGCAGATTAGATAGTTTAGGAGCATAGGAGGGAAAATCGACTATAGACACCCTCACCTTTGTATCATTGTAACATTAGAGAGAGAGAGCAATCTATCATAGAGCATAGAGCATAAAGAGAGAGTTGTAGCAGAAAGTTGTAGAGAAGAGCCCATGTACAAAAGTTCTGAATTAATATATAAAGTTTTGATTTAGATTCATGGTGTTATGATGTTTTTTGTGTATACATTTTGAATGGTATGCTTATGGTTGTTTATTCTCTATGTTATGCATTTGCTTAAATATTGTGTGAATGTATGATTTCATGTTGAATGTTTGAATTCTGAGAGAGAAAGAATGAGTTTCAATTGTTTCTCTTCCTAACTGAGAAGTTCCTGCAAGGAGTGCAGTGAAATCGTCTGCAAGGACTGTGTTGACAAAGACTCAGAGTTTATCTCTGAAAGCTTAGGAGAGATACCATTGTTCTCATTCTCGTAGAAGTGCAGGTGAAGGCAGAGGAGCCATGCAAGGTGTGCGCAGGCTGGTTGAAAGCTCAGAACTTATGAACCAAGGGGTGAATTGAAGGACTGTTGTTGCAGGAGAGTGCACAGAGTTAAGAACTCAAATACTTAAAGGTATTTGAGGGATTTCCGCAAGGAGTGTGTGCAAGAGTCTTTTCGAAGGCTCGAAATTGCAAAGAAAGCTCAGAAGGGGTAGCGTCTTTGAAGTGTTCAAAGGAGGATAAGGTCGAACTACTTCAAGGGAGAAAGAAGTCGAATACATCCAGCAGAAGTTAAGTCCCAGTGGAAGAACCTATGTTTATTTCGTTGGAGTTATCAAGGAGCAAAGAGTGGTCAAAATTCTCCGTGAAGAATTCCCAAAATCACGAGGACCGTAGGTCTGATCCAGGGAAGTTGCAGGGTGGTTAGAGGCAGGCAAGATTTCCACTCTAGGATCCAGAATCAATGTGGACCATTGGTTGTGGTTTGCACAAGACATCAAATCATTTCAGCATTTTAGGGATCCTACCGACAAGAAATCAAGTGCAGTGGAACGAAAATATTGAAGTCGCGAGTTGCGATAGGAAGTGACGTGGAGTTTCAGGATTTCGGCACTT
>SNQJ01S0004998.1:39238-61530 GCA_010110895.2 Picea sitchensis
CTCTATGTATCCCCCTCCCTCTCTATCTCCCACTCTACATCCCTTTCTCTCTTTAGCTCTCACTCTCTCTCTCTGCCCTCCTCTATATATCCCTCTCCCCAAATATCACACACTCTCACTTTCTTCCTCTTTTCCTCTCTCTCACTCTCACACACTCTTTTTGTATTACTCTCTCCCCCTCTTCCCCTCTCACACTCTCTCTCTCTCTCACACACACTCTCTCTCTCTCTACTCCCCATCCTCCCTCTCTCTTTCCCCCTCCCTCCCACTATCTCTCCTATCTCTCTCCTACATCTTCCCCTATCTTCCCCTCACTTTGTATCCCCCTCCCTCTATGTCTCCCTCTCCCTCACTCTCAGACACTCTCTCTCTCTCTCACACTTTTTGTCTTCCTCTCTCTCCACCTCCCTTCTCTGTCTTCCTTTATTTTCTTCTCACACTCTCATACAATCTCTCTCTCCACCCCCCCTCTATTTATTCCTCTTTATCTCTCTCATACTCTCACATACTATAGAAATTTTGGTACATCACAAGGAAAGAAATGGCCTTGACCTAGACATGTGAAGACCTAGAACTATACCTAGAACTAATCATAGAAAGACTTATACCTAGACATAGAAACACCTAGACATGAAAAATCATGGAAAGACCTAGACCTATACCATAGACCAAGGACCATAGACCATGACCTAGACCTATACAATGACCATGATGTAGACCATGACATATACCTAGATTTATATCTATACCATGACCTATACCATGACATAGACCTTGATATATACCTATACCATGACCTATACCACGACATAGACCTTGAGATATACCTAGACCATGACCATGACCTAGACCTAGACCACGACCTACAACTTGACCTAGACCATGACCTAGACCCCCCTAGCTTCATCTAATCCTAGGCATAACCTATACACAACCCTTGACCCCCTCCACACTGGAGCCCTAATTTCTCATTGCCCATACCTCTTATTGATGGCCCCACAACCCTTGCACCCACATATTGGTTGTCTAAAAATTTCTCTATGCTTCAAAACACTTTCAATCATAATCCCTTAGGTCCTAGTTGTCCCCAAACCCCTATACATCTTTATTCATAAAGTGTTTTGGTCTATAATAAATGTTATATTTGTTGCATTAAGAGCATGCACATTCTATTGTGACTTAAAATCCTTGAGGTTAAGTGTTCTTGTCTTTCATCCCTTCCCAACAAGAACACACGTGCATTCGTAGAACATGTGTGCTCTTTAGTGCACACGTGTTCTAGGAACATACATGTTCTTTCTAGGAATTTTTATGTGCCAACCACACTTTTCAACCTCATCTATCTCAAAAACTTGAACAATCCTGACATATATATGGAAAAATAGCAATAACATACAATTTTGTTTTCTTTTTGTCTTGTTGTTTAATTCGTAGACAATTTTGTGCTATTGGAAGAGAATTGTGGGAAGAATTGGAAGACAATTTTGTCCAATTGGAATTGAAATTGTTACTTGTGTATTATTGTGTAATACCGAGACAATTTTTCCCAATTGGAATTGGAATTGTTAGTTGCTTCTTCTTATGTAATACCAAGAAAAATTTGTCCAATTGGAATTGTTAGTTGTGTCTTCTTGTGTAATAGAAAGACAAATTTGTCCAATTGGAATTGAAATTGTTAGCTGTGTATTCTTGTGTAATATTGGGACAAATTTTTCCATTTGGAATTGGACTTGTTAGTTTTGTATTATTGTGTAATACCAAGGCAAGTTTGAGTAATTGGAATTGTTAGTTGTGTCTTCTTTTGTAATACCAATACAAATTTGTTGTGGTGTGCTTGGAAGACATTTTTTCCCTTTAAACATGTGTAACCTAAAAAATCGAGGTAGAAATTACTTAAGGAAATAAATACCCATTGAAATGGTAAATAAAGAAAAGACAAAAGATAAGGTTACGTATTTCAAAACACAAGCTTTCAGAAGAGGGAAATCCAATTTCTAGCGGAAAAAAATCTGTTGTTGTTTCTCCTCCATTACCACAAGCAAAGCGCACACATTTAGTAGAGACCAATCTAGTTAAGACTTCTATTGTACCTTCAATTAGTATCTCATCAAGAGAATTTTTTTTGGGTGACCAGATAATGGAGGATTTTCTTGGAGCTAATTATACAATAGATGAAGTTAGAGAGGAAACTAGTTCACAACATTCTGGTGAAGAAGTTCATGTGGTGCAACCTCTTGTTGGACAGTCAAATGTTCCAGAAACTAGTCATGGGCATGTCCATTCTCATCCCAGAATCGATCCACCAGTGATTGAAGGAAAAATAACTACAATGTCGTTAAATCCATAACATAGAGGTCAAAATTACCAAAATATGGGTTCATCGTCCCTACCTAGATTCAGGAGTGTGCGGAAAAGAGATCCTAAATGCATTCAGGTGGATTAAAGTGGTCTAGGCTCACTTGAAGGTAAGATACCCAACCAGACTATTCGTTATCATTATTATAAAACCATTAAAGAATATTTTCAACCATAATCTAATGTTGTTAAATGCCAAATATTTTTGGCTTTGTTAAAATCTATAAGTTTGACCATTGTTAGGAGAATTTTAGGCATTAAAACAATAAACATTTTAGAAACAAGTCATCATATTGTTAGAAAACTTGCGGATGCTTTTCAAAAATTGTTAAGAAATCTCGTTTTAAAGACCATAATGCATCCCAACATGTCTTGTCAAAATAAATTGTTAGCAAGATCACAAGAAAACATCAATTTATCAAAAAAACCTCTCATCTCATGAAATGAAATATCAAAACCCTTATAAAGTATTATAATAGATGAGATAACCTCGACACAAGTGGCCCAACATATTTGTGGGAATTCAATGGTAGGCTACATCATTTTGACATGAAATTCATTATAGAAGGTAAGGGACTAGTATAGCATTTATGACATGCAAGCACTAGGCATTCTTCTAACAAAAAAGATGTACTAAAATTGAGAAGGTGATCTAGGGATCGTGAACCCCATATTAAAAACTTTATTGACATTACACATATAGAATTGTATGAGATATTCAGGAAAGTACATAGTGCACTTAACTTGGTCCAAATATATTTCCATAAATGCAAGCCTTGGTATGTTTGAATAAACACAATTCGTAACAAATGCTACTGCAGATATCACATTTAATATGATTATGATTATGAAACACACACACACACACAGATATATATGTGTGTGTGTGTGTGTGTGTGTGTGTGTGTGTATTTCATAACACCCTCGTGCATGAATGCTCAGTTATATTTCCGTCATGATCATCTAGAGAATTGTTTCACATATTATGTACACTGCCATAGGGTGGTACATTTTATAAAAGTGATTGCTTAGATAGGACATTTCCCAAGTGTGGTTGGATGGAATTACAGAGAAAGTGAATCCATGTAAGCGATGAGTATGAATTGGGGAGGAAAGAGGTTTCATTGCAAATCTTTAAATATGTTGCATATGATATTGACGGAGGGAAAGAAAGAAAAAAGATGCAGTTGGTGACTTCCTAGGTACAAGTATGTGACTTCATCAAGGAATTTGTTGAAAATACACGACAATATGTTCAAGATGTCCATGTGGCTCGATGGCATGATGAGAATTTTAGAATATGTAGAGATACATTTCATGTTGGTATTGTCTTATCAATGGTTGATTTAACTAAGAACTACACCCTTCAAATGCAAAATGATATTCAAATCCAATATTATCACTTAGATAAATTCATCATAATGGTCCATATCACATACATGCATGGGCCAGATAGTAACAAATAAAACAAAGTTATATTGAAGGAGTATCACTTCTACATAAGTGATGATTGGTTCCATGACTTAGCAATGTACAACATTGATTTTAGTTTTTTTACAATCACCTCAAGAAGACGAACATATAGATGGATCAACATTGGATTTGGTCATATGGGTGCAAGGGCCAGTTCAAAAATTCTCATGTATTTCAATGATTGTGTATGTTGCACAAAAAACTCAAGTTACCACATATTTTAAACTATTTCTAGTCTGGACACAGGAAAGGGGAGAATGATGGAGTAGGTGCATGCATCAAAAGAGAATTACATAGAAAATAAATGAATTTAAAAACTACTTCCCTCATTCGAGATGAAAAATCCATTCAAGTTTAATGGTGTTATTCAATAATGGTAGAGGGAACAAGAACCCATGAAGACCAATCACCCATGAAAGGACATGTACATAGATATTTTTGGAGGTGGGAAATGTAGATAAATTATATTGACATGAATGTAAAACAATCTAGGGCACTCATGGATTCCATTCATTTCGAACATCAAACAATACAATAGTTGAAATATGGACGAGAAAACTCTCTTGTTTTTGTGTTCCATGTAGTAGTAATGAATGGTATGATTGTGAATCCACATAATGGGTTGATAGATGGGAACGTGTATCACTCCCCATTGGTCAATGTATAACTATGGAATTATCCTAATTGGAGGAGGACCAATCAAAAATTTCAGCAGCTTATGATCACATCTCAAATCTCGTACTGCAAAGTTCGATGAAACTTTCTATTAAATTTTGAATAACTAACATCAATGTTTTATTCTTTGGTCATTTAGTGGACTCACTTGTTGGCACTCCATTTTTTTGGAGGGAACATACACGTACTGGTTTCCCTAAGAGGTAATGAATGGGGCACTGACTATTGGTTGACATGTTGTATAGAGGGAAACCATACCTCATGCAATCAATAACGGAATCAGAAGACATTGAATTTATGAATGTGTCGATGGTTATTAAAGGAGAATATCTGACACGATATGAAGGAACACAGAAGAAAGGTGGTTGTGTATTTCCAAATTATATGTCAGGTGAAGTTGTATACCACTTTATGAACTTGGTTGTTGGTACAAACCTCCATATACAAACAATGACAAGTAAGAATTCATCAAAGGTACGATACTTCTTGCCTTACTCTAAGAACAAGAATTTAATGGATACCATCAATACTATAAGTGATCTCGATGGTCTACTTGAATTACCATAGGTATGTAAAAGAAATAATTGAAAAAATATTTCAGATTTATAAATGATTGAAATTTTGGCTTCATTTTATGGTTATTCTAGTAATCTTGTATTTTGTGGTACTTTTTTGTTTTTAGGGAACTATGTCTAGCCTTCCCTTTCCTTTCTTGCTTATCCTTTTCTTACCTTTTCTTTCCTTAGTTTCCTAGCCTTACCTTTCCCTACCCTGTCTTGCCTTGCCTTAATTTGCCTTGCCTTGCCTTGCCTAGACTTTCCTTTCCTTTCCTTTCCCTACCTTGTCTTGGCTTGCCTTTCCTTGTCTTTCCTTACCTTGCCTTGCCTTACCTTTCCTTTCCTTTCCTTTCCCTACCTTGCCTTTCATTTCCATGTCTTACCTTAATTTTCCTTACCTTTCCTTGCCTTACTTTTCCTTGTATCATCTTTCCTTTCCTTACCTTTCCTTGCCTTTCCATGTCTCACTTTACCTTGCCTTACCTTTTCTTTCCTTGATTTCCTATCCTTGGATTTCCTTTCCCTACCGTGTCTTGGATTTCCTTGTCTTTCCTTTCCTTGCCTTGTCATGTCTTACCTTATCTTTCCTTGCCTTTCCATGTCTTACCTTGCCTTTCCTTTCCTTTCCTTGACTTACCTTGCCTTTAATTTCCTTTCCTTGCCTTGCCTTGAGTTACCATGCCTTACCTTTCCATATCTTACATTGCCTTGCCTTGCCTTTCTTTCCTTTCATTTCCTTTCTTTGACTTCCCTTGCTAATTAGGTTTATTATATTTTAGGATGACATAATCACAATAGAAATAAGAGGGTTGAAACCTCATGTGCCTCTATCCAAAATGAATCATGATTGATTATAATGACAATAACAACATGATAGAAGGTTTTATTAATACAAAAATAATCAAAATTATATGGCAGGTGTCCACATGGAATGTTCCCTCCAAGAATGCGCATGCATGAAACCACTCCATATGTGTGAATCCCAAGGTATCCAACTCCATGGATGAATGTGAAATATTCCAAGTGGATGAAGTGTCCACAACAAATTATGTGATCAACTTCCCAAAATATAAAGTATATCATGTCTCCCCAATATTCCTTGCCTTACCTTTCCATGCCATTTCTTTCCTTGTCATTCCATGCCATGTCATGACTTGCATTTCCTTGCATTGCATTTCCTTGCCTTACCTTTCCTTTCCTTTCCTTTCCTTTCCTTTCCATGCCATTCCATTCCATGTCTTCCCTTGTCATGTCATGCCTTACGTTACCATGTCTTTCATTGCATTTCCTTTCCTTTCCATGTCATGGCATGCCTTTCCTTGCCATGCCATGTCATGCCATGACTTGCCTTGCCATGCCATGCCATGTCATTCCTTTCCTTTCCATGCCATATCATGTCATTCCTTGCATTGTATTGCATTCCATTTCATTACCTTTCCTTACCATGCCATGTCATTCCATGTGTGAATTCCAAGGTATCCAACTCAGTGGATGAATGTGAAATATTCCAAGTGGATGGAGTTTCCACAACAAAGTATGTGATCAAATTCACAAAATAGAAAGTTGATAATCTCTCCGCAATATGAATTTCCTTACCTTTTCATGCCATGCCTTGCATTTCCTTACCTTTCATTGTCTTTCCTTGCCTTTCCTTTCCATTCCATGCCATTCCATGTCATGCCTTGCCTTTCCATTCCATAACATACCATGCCTTTCCATTCCATTCCATGCCTTTCCTTTCCATGACATGCCCTTTATTGCCTCGTCATTCCATTCCATGCCTTGAATTGTCTTGTGTTGCATTGCCTTGCCTTGCCTTTCCTTACCTTTTCATTCCTTTCCTTTCATTTCCATGCCATGTCATGCCTTTCCTTGCAATGCATTGCCTTATGTTGCATTGCCTTGTGTTGCATTTCCTTGCACTACCATGCCATTCCATGCCATGCATTTCCTTTCCATGCCATGCCTTTTATTTTATTTCCTTTGAATGTCATGCCATGTCTTTCCTTGTCATGTCATTCCATGCATTTACTTTCAATGCCATGCATTTCCTTGACTTTCCATGCAATGCCTTTCCTTTCCATTCCATGACATGACATGCCTTGCATTGTCTTGTGTTCCATTTACTTGCCTTTCCTTGCCTTGTCATTCCATGCATTTCCTTTCCATACCATTCCTTTCCATGCCTTTCCTTTCCATGTCATGCCTTATCGTTCCATGCCATGCCTTTCCTTTCTATGCCATGTCCTTGCTTTCCATGCCTTGCATTGTCTTGTGTTGCATTACCTTTCCTTGAATTCTGTTGCCTTGCCTTGTGTTTCCTTTCCATGCCATGCCATGCCTTTCCATTCCATGCCATTCCATTCCATTCCATGTAATTCCTTACATTACCTTGCATTGCATTTCCTTTCCTTGCATTTGCATGCCTTGCCTTCTCTTTCCTAGACTAACCTTTCCATGTATAGCATTACAAGGTGTTAGATGGTCAAACATATGTAATAAACACTAATCAAAACCGTATTTCTATAGATTCTCCAAAAAACACTTTTTAATGAAATGGAGTGATAGTGAAGGGGGCCCACTAGCTAAAAATCGGTGCCCTAGATCCAATGCAATTGACAGTTCTTCCATCAGAGGCTCGGTTAGAGTTTTATCCTGAGTTACAACTCACCTCCTCAAGTCATTCAGGGACATGTTGGCAATTTGGTCTAGGGCATAAAATCCAAATCGATTAGGATAATGAAGTTTTGAAAGATCCCTCACATTTGTTTTACCAATTCCCACACGATCACACTACCCATAATTTCCCGACACAATGTTCTTGAAATTCAAACTCTTGTTCATAAATTCCATTGTGCCTCACTAAGAGAAACCCTAGTTTTGGATATCCTCCAATAAAATGATATCAAAGGGGCCCCAATAGATGAAATCTAGTGCCATGGATCCAATGCAACTGATGATTCATACATCTGAGGCCTAGTTAAAGTTTTATCATGAGTTACAACTCGCCTCCTCAATCCATTTAGGGATATTTCGACAAGTTGGTCTAGGGGCATAAAATCCAAACTGAGAAACATAATGTATTTTAGTAACCTCACACACATCTATTTGGCCAAGGCCCATGTGACCGCACTAATCACAATTGAATGGCACAATATTCTTGAAAATCGACCTATTGTTCAGAAATTGCATTGTGCCTCACTGAGAAAAACCCTAGTTCTGAAGATCTTCCAAAAAATATTTTTCCAGGAAACAAAATGATAGTGGAGGGGCCCCACTCATTGGAACCTGATGTCTTGGATCCAATGAAACTAATGGTTCATTCATTTGAGGCCCGATTAGAGTGTTATCACAAGTTTCAACTCACCTCCTCAAGTCATTCAGGGATATGTTGGCAATTTCATCCAAGGGCATAAAATCCAAACTAAGCATTATAACAAAGTTTTGTAAGCTCCCACATGTTTCTTTATCCAATTCCCACGTGGAAACACTACCCAAAACCTACCAACACAATGTTCTTGAAATCAACCTCTTCATCAAAAATTGCATTGTGCCTCACTGAGAAAAACCTTAGTTCCATAGATTCTCCAAAAAACATTTTTTCTTTCAACAAAATGATAGCAAAGGGGGCCCACTAGCTGAAACCCAGTGCTCCAGATCTAATGCAACTGACGATTCACCCATTTGAGGATCGGTTAGATTTTTATAACGAGTTTCAAATCGCCTCCCCAATGCATTTAGGGACATGTTCACAATATACCTAGACCTAAACCATGACCATGATATAGACCTAGACCTAGAGCTAAACCATGACCTAGACCTAGACCTAGACCAAGACCTAGACCATGACATATGTCATGACCTAGAACATGGAAATACAAGTTGTGATAATGCAAGGCAATATCTAGGCATAGGTCTAGGTCTATGTATGACAAGGAAAGGAAAGGAAAGGCAAGACATGACAATTATAAGCAAGGCTAGACATGGATATGCAAAGAAAGGTCTAGTTCTACATGTTATATTCTGTTATAAAATTTATTGCGTTGAAAATTTAGTTTTTATTCTTTTGATTTTAAATAAGGCCTCGAACTTATGTTTTTTTTCATGCAATCCAAAATAAATTATGGATCAATAATATAATGATACTACACCATATGGAACATAACCCTATTTAGTGACATCCTTCTCTATTTAAATCCTATTAAGTATGATAATCCATGTTTCACAACTATGAAGATACCTAAGATATAAGAATAAAGAGATTTTATGTAATGACATGGAAATTCTCATGCAATAATTTTGATCTATGATAGATGCGATAACAGGTTGTAGAATTACATTCTTAATGAATCCTTTGATTGTATTTTTGAGTTATTAAACCTGTTCATTTAGTACAAGCATTATGTTTTTAAGAAAAATAAAAGTATGATACATGAATTCCATTTTTTTCTCATTAAGTTAACTTGAAAACAAATTGATTATAATTTAATTGAATTTGGAAATAATTTTATGGTATTTATGATTATAGAGACACATTTCTTTTGGATGAATCAAAGGAAAATAAATTTTCTATGGCATGGAAGTGAAAGGCATGGCATGGCAAGGAATGGAAAGGGAATTCAAGGTAAGGCAAGGAAATACAAGGCAAGGCAAGGAAAGGAAATGCAAGGAAATTCAAGGCAAGGCATGGCATGGAAATTCAAGGAAAGACATGGAATGGAAAGACAAGGCATGGCATGGAATGGAAAGGAAAGGAAAGTCAAGGTAAGGTAAGTAAAGGAAAGACAATGCAATGCAAGGAAATACAAGGCATGGAATGGGAAGGAATGTAAAGGCATGGCATGGCAAGGAAATTCAAGGCATGGAAAGGCAAGGAGACGAAAGGAAATGCAACACATGGCATGACATGGCATGAAATTGCATGGAAAGGAAATAAATAACATGGAAAGGAAAGGAAAGACATGGCATGGCATGGCATAACAAGGAAATGCAAGGAAATGCAAGGCAATGAAATACAATGCAAGACAATTCAAGGAATGGTATGGAATGGAGTGGCATGGAAAGTAAATGCATGGTATGGAAATTTAAGGCAAGTTAGGGTANACATGGCATGGCATGGCATAACAAGGAAATGCAAGGAAATGCAAGGCAATGAAATACAATGCAAGACAATTCAAGGAATGGTATGGAATGGAGTGGCATGGAAAGTAAATGCATGGTATGGAAATTTAAGGCAAGTTAGGGTAATGCGAGGGAAGGAAAGGCTATACATGGAAATGCATGGAAGGGAAAGGTCTAAGTATGGAAACGCAAGGCAAGGAAATGCAGGGCATGGAAAGGAAAGGATATACATGGAAAGGCAAGGCACGACATGGAATGTCAAGGAAAGGAAAGGCATTGTGTGGAAATGAAAGGAACAACATGGAAAGGGAAGATAAGGAAATACAATGCACACAAGGCAATGAAACAAAAGGCAATGCAAGGCATGGAAAGGAAAGGAATGGCATGTCATGGAAAGGCAAGGCAAGACAAGGCAAGGCATGGCATGGGAAGTCAAGGAAAGTCATGGCATGGAAAGGAAAGGTAAGGAAAGATAAGACAAGGAAAGGAAAGGAAAGGAAAGGTAAGGCAATGCAAGAAAAGGCAAGGCAAGGTAATGGGGGACAAGGTAAGGGAAGGGAAGGTAAAACAAGGAAAGGCAAGGAAAGTCTAGCAAAACAAGGAAATAAAATTCAAGGCATGGAAAGGATATGCATTGATCACATAATTTGTTGTGGATGCTCCATCCACTTCGCATCTTGTACATTCATCCAGGGAGTTGGCTACCTTGGAATTCACACATGTGGAGTGGTTTCATGCATACTCATTCTTGGAGGGAACATTCCATGTGGACACTTGGAAATTGAATTGTCTTGATGCCTATTTTTGGTGGTGCATCCCTTCATGAGCATTATTTGGTGTAGAGTACTACTATTTTTGGATAAGGGTGAACTTATTTGGAGAGGCTAATGTCCACATGTTGTAACATGGTCAACCATGAATTGAGGAGAGATCTAACTAATCCATTATTATAATATTTATTTGACTTGTCATGGAGCTAGTTAGAAAATAATAATATTTTGTTGTATAATAGAAGAGACTCACTCTATAAATAAGAGCTCTCTCTCTCCATTGTAAATGGTGTAGAATTTGGGTATTTAGGAGCTCTCCTCTTGGGCTACATTGCATAATATTTTGGAAAGTTTAAGGGAGAATTTGAGGTATATTTTCATTTGATGTGAGGCCTTATTGTGCACTTTTATTTTATATGTTTATTTTGAATTAAGAAACCCTTGTATCATGTTGTGATTGAAATTATAATGAACCATGCTTCATTTTGGATAGAGTAATGTGAGGTTTCAACCCTCTTATTTCTATTGTGATTATGTTAGCCTACATGATTCTTATTATTGGTTCCTAGAGTCTTAACTAGGATGGGCCTTCAGTCTTTCATCAAATTTAGGTTATTGAGAAACATTTATTGCATATGTAATTAGCACTTAACAATATTTTTCACCATAAGAGATCCCTTAATGAGTAACACAAGTATTTATAATCACTTTAGAAAAAATAAAATATTTTTACTTATGTAGACTTCCTTAACGCTTAAAAAAGTAATTAATCAAATTAAATAAATTATTACAATGATTAGTGCAATAATAGACTCCAAATCTATTTGAATACTCAACCAAATTGAGAAAAAAAAATTGTTTCATCAAAATTTCACAAATCTATCCAAATCTATTTGAATACTCAACCAAATTGAGAAAAAAAAATTGTTTCATCAAAATTTCACAAATCTATCCAAATATTTTGAAATAGTTGCTAGAACATAAAATATTTTTGTATAGTATTCAACAAACATCTCCTATAATAAGTGGATCTATTGAATATTGTAAAGGTAATTATAGTTTATATTAGTTAAATGTAAGTTATTGAATCTACAAACTCATCAAAATCTACATTGATGCATTAAGTGATCCTTCTATCTTTTGATGTATGAATTTCTCCTTCCACCTATTGAAAAACAATATTCAACTTATCATACTAAGAGATCTTAAATTGAAGGTTATATGATATTTTGAGTTTGACATTCATATTATAATAATGTCTCCATTATCCCAAAGTCATCCATAATCCCAAAGTGTGCATTGATTTCAACTCATGGATCATTTTGTTCATGTTCATGATGTTCATGTAGGTTTCTCCCTTTATAGAATAGTGCAAATCTATGTTTCCTAGGAATACCCTTATACTGATATTTTTATGTGGAATTACTTCTTAGAAGAATAGATATACATAGTTTTTTCTATTTACTATTTCTGAGAGTTATCTTTTGAAAATAGATTTATTTAAATCCATTTAGATTATATTTGTTTCTTGCAATTTCATATATAATAGAAAAGAGTGGAAATTGAAACACTTTGAAATTAATACATTCATCAACATAAAATGAAGAAAAAATAAGATTCATAAAAACACGTGCCATAATATATATATATATTCAACATTGTCTAAACAATACATTTTTTACAAAATGAAACATCATGCCCAGTATAAAAAACGACAACAAGTGCTCTAACATAAAAAAATTCCATATGGTGCCTAGATACAAAATGGTAGTCATTGATCACTCGTTGACCACTTCCACCCTCGCCACCCTTAGGACCATCCCAAAAATTGATCTTTATTCTCTTTCTTGAAGAAGGACCTGGAGTGGTTTTCCACTTGGGCGTGGTTCATCACTCCAGAGATTGCACAAAGAAAAAACATTGTTATAAGTTTTTTCCCACAATGAATTAAAAGACTTACAAGATATTATACTGTGTACTTCAACATAACATAAATCACTGTAGTTGGTACTAACAATCAAGAGGGTGTTTCCCTCCTCCGGAACCCTAATATCTCAGTGATTCTAGCCTGCATCACTTACAAGGATAAAATAATGAAATTGAAAAAAATTATACATAAAATCAATTCCATTCGTGATACATAAAAATTGATCATCAACACATTATCTCATCGTTAATATCCCAGGCATCAATGGAGATCTGATGGAAAGTGGAATGCTCAACTGTATAATCTTATCTAAGGAAACATCTACTGTGGCAACCTCGGTGGATGGTGCATATGGAAATGTTCGTGGGGGTGGGTAGCATATGGGTGCATCCACTATGGATGGATGCGATGGAAGAAGTAGTGCAGGTGGGTGGCCTATGGGTGAAACCACTAAGGATGCATGGAATATGAAATATTATGGGGGTGGACGAAGATGAACCCCCATGGGTCATACAAGTTATGGAATAACACTTGGCCTAGTAAAAGGTAACCCAAAATATATGGTAATGTGTCCAAGGATTGGACTCATATTATAACTAGAGAAATTATCAACATCCTACATACATATTAATAATATTATTATTATTACCAAATAGTAAAATTCAACAACATAAATACAAAAAAATTGATATTTAAATGATATTTAACTCAACATGTGATACTTGTGAAGTAGGTGACTTGTCCATCCCAGGTGAAAATTTCTCAACACCACCTAGTCCTGGAACCTATAGAAACACATGAACATAATAAATTTGAGGATGCCAAAAAATAATGAAATCACCATGGTGAATTTATCAAATGTGACACATACCTGTGTATGTGGTACATTGAATGAGCAGGTTTCATCTATTGCTGCATCAATGGTGGATACAGACACTGATGTATCTATTGACATAGAGGGTCTAGGATAGGGACATAGCAATTGCAAAACATCATACAATAAAATATCAAAATAAATACACATAATACTATATGAATATATAACGATGAAGAACATAGATATGGTTAAGATACTAACCTCCTCCATGAAGCTCTGGTGTCCACTTGACTCCATAGGCCCATAGCAAGTCTTCTTGCAACTCGAGCATCTGTGAGGCTCACATGAATGACTTATTTGTCCATGTTCCCTCTCCTCGATGCACCCTTCTCTAGAGGTTGAAGATTTGACCCCTTTGTCATTTTCACCAGCAGGCACCTCCTGCCAAGATAGTGCAACAAAAATACCATGCTACATTAGAATATGAGTCAAGGATGATAAATATACATATGCCTATTGCAAAACCTCTACAACGGGAGGATGTTGGGAAAGGGGACTAGTACTTCACCTGGGGAGATGAGTACCTAAAATGGGATCATTCCTAACACACTCTCAGTTCTGTGTCGACTCTCGATCCACTCCCTGCGAATCACCAATGTCAAAGTAGTTCACATGGTGACCCAAAATAGATTCTACCCATAATTTTCTGAAAATATATAAAGGCACCTCCCTTTTATTGCAGGGAAGTTTATCAAAGTCCATGAACCACCTATCCATCCAGTTTTAAAAAAATATAGGTGGATGCACAAGTCCATACAAATTTGTTTCTTTTTGACAGGTGGTTGTTTTCTACTTAGAGGATCAATAAAAGGAGACATCAAATCTTGTTTTTAGATACCCGAGTCTTTAACTTAGTTTCTATCCAATCTAATCCTGTAAAACTTGAAAATTCTATCCCTATATTCAAAAATAGTATTTAATTTCCCTTTGGAACTTGTAATGGAAAATACAACGATGTCCAATGAAGTGGCAAAGGAAAATCAGCTAGGTTATCTTGTTCCCATTAATTCATGGACAAGTAATATCAAGGTGGCCAACCCCTCATCAATTTGTTTTTTTATGTTTGGTGGTTGTGGTGGGTTGGGGTTTTCTTCTCCTTGGTCTGCTTGTGTGCAATTTTCATTTTCTCTGGGTTCCATCTTAATAATATATTTTTCAATTTATTAAGAAAAATTAATAAGTGCATTTATGAAAAAGGTATTACAAAAAACAATTTCATTTGAGGAAACGAGAGGAAATAAATATTAGAAATAACACATGAATGTAGAATATGATGGAATGATGAAGAACCATACATGGGAGTTGTTGAGGGGTCCTAAATCCATTTAACTCAACAGTAGGAACCAAACCTGCCACTAAGGCCCAATTAGACTCTACAACGTTTAATGGTGGAATGGTTCTCCAGATCTTGCGATCCATCCAATTAATCGATGGGATTTACGTAGTGATTGAAAGGATGTCTTCCTGTGAAATCTCCTCCTTCAGTTTCAACATTCTCTTTTTGTAGTTTCTCTTATAGGTGGGACCGATACAAGATAAATGTTGGTATAAACCAACTGCGTAACAAAGGGTAAATGCTTAACTACTGAAGAAGGTTGAGCTTGCGATAATCCTCATGCTCAAGCATGACGACAATGATTCTTAAACCTATGGAAATTCTAGTACTAATACGTTAACATGTTGGTGTTCCAATCATTGACTGAGATATAATTATCAGAATAAAACATACATGTAATAAATGATGGGAAAAAAAATAGTTTCCTTAGGTCTAATCATTGATCACACATTAACGCAACGATTTAATTTTCATCATTAGAGAAAAGAACTATAAAAATATTGAATTAGATAACTTATCAACAGATTAAGAGGCTCTTACTCATTACAACATCCATTCATGAGAAAACAAAATCAGAAATAATTCTTCTTCAGATCCAATCAAACATGATTTTGATGAAAAATGAACATAAACTTGTCTTTGGTACTAAACATGACTTCTCAATTAAGGTAGCTCCAAAATAGTTCTTTACAATTCCAAAAATGAGGGTCTTTGAAAAACCCATCGACCCCTTCTAGCATGTCAATCCTCTTATTTATAACATATTATTAACTAAAAATAACTATCAAAAGTGTAAGCTAAGTAACACAAAACATCGCCACATGGCGCTTTCATCTCTCAGTCTTATAAAAGTCATCAAATGGTTTCACTTGAGTGGATGAATCTTCTCATACTCTACCCATTTGACGAAGAGATCCTCATATGTGTTGGCATAGGGGAATATGTATTGGTCCATCGGGGCCGAAAGGATCTCCTTTATCTCCACTGTGAGTGCCCGATAATTGACTACTCTAGCACTTAACTATTGTAACACTGTCTGAGCCTTGATCAAGTGCTCCATGAACTATTGTACTGGACCTGGCACCATGTTTGACACCTTTGTTATCTCTGCAGCCCATGATGCATCTTGTTCAACATGTAGTTTGACTATGTCATGCAAGTCGACAAATTCTTTGGGTGTGTCGAATTCTGGGAGGTTGATGTCTCTCATCACCTGATTGATCTTGGCCTAGCTCCTTTCACACTTGGCCCATTTCTCTTGGATCTCTTGATGAGGTTGTTGGTCCATTTCCACCTAGTATTCGAAGGACTTCTTTATGCGGTTGATGTTGCTATCCCTTAGTACCCGAATGGTGTTCTCTTCAGCGTCTCGACCCTTTTGAACCGCGCTGATGTAATCGATCCTTTCCACCGCTTGGTGTGATTTTTCATACCAACTTTCCATATCCTTGCACGTCGCCAGCACCATAAGGTTGTCTTCCTAGAAATTGACTATCCCTGCAGTGAAAAGGTGTCTCTCATTCATGAATTTACTATAGGTGTCCTGGAATTCACTTCTCAAGAACACCATGGCCTATGTGGAGTCCTGATAATATTTCTCCAAATGTCACAGATGCTCTAACTCATTCAGTGCAGTGACCAACTCCTATTCATCTTTCCTTTCTCTACCCGGGGTGGCATCTATGATTACCATACCTATGCTTATAAGATCAGACATCTTGGCATGATTTGTGCTAATCAATTTTTCCTCTGTGTTGATGAGGATGGAGCTTTCCAGAGTAAGCCTTCTCTTTTTGGTGGTTATCTTCATGATGTATTTCTTCTTTTGGTCATAGGAAATGGCTTGTATATCAGTGACCTAACCCACAGGCTCGGGGATTCGTTGTTCTCCCCAAGTAAGTGTGTTTCTCAGGCTCTCGACAATGTATATTTGCTCAAGACTAGGTTATTGAACCTCTTATGTGTGTTCCAAAAGTTTAGCCTCTAGTGTTTTCTCATCGGCGAGTAAAGAAATAGCCAAAATTGATGCATCAGGGGAAGGCTCGGTACTTACTTGATAATTGACTATTGAGATGCCGACTTCCTACTGTGTAATTTATTCTTCTTGCTCGCTCAACCCTAGCTTGTCCTTCGGGATGTCCACTTAGGTCTCTGGTGCACCAAGTAGACACTTTCGACCTCTTGGTCACTCTGTGGAAGGCTTTGAATTTGAACATCGGATGCTTTGGAAGATTTTTTCTCGGGTTCCTTTTCCTCTGTGATATGTACCAGAGTCACTAGGGAAACCTATGAACTCTCCTCATCATCATAGATCATTATCAAGTCATGTAGGGTGTTTGGTACAATTTCTCTCCCTGATGTCCTTGCTATCTCGGGCTGAGACGAAACGTACCCTGGTGACCTGGCATATGGCATTGAAACTTGAGGGTTATCTAACCCATTGATCTCTTCAATTTGTATTGGCTTTGGGTGACTTGGAACTGCTCGACTTTCGATTAGGTTGTCAACAGGGACCCTTGTCATCTCTACGAGGTTTGGGTCATTCTACAACTGATCAATTACTCTATGTTCCTATTCCATTAGGAGAAATCCCCTTGAATGTGACTCTGGTATCAAAGACAATCCCCTGTTCTGCACCTCTCTTGCCTCTGCTACTCTGATTTATTCCCTGGATCGGAGGGCCTCTTGAGCCAACTTATTTATTGTTTCCACCTATTCATCCATGCTCATGGCCCTGAACCTAGTCATTTTTAGGTCATCCATCATTTGCACCACCTCGTCCCATTCCTGAGTGTTCTTTGTGAATACTTCATCTTCGAACTTGTCGTGAGCATACAACCAGTAGGATGACACCCGTGAAGCATGTTGTAGGACCAGGCCCTTTGGATTGTGCTTGCAGAATCAACCTGTCGGGAATATGAATTCGAGTTGGCTCATCCCTTATTGTTTGGCTTGAGAGGTATCATTTACGAAGTAGAACCCTACATGGAAACCATAGGGTATGAAATATCATTTCTTGTCTTTGAACAAGGTGGCATTGTAGCCTTGCAAGATGGTCTGATAACATATTTCTCCTACGATGAGTCGGTTTGGGACATAAGCTAGTAGGAGATGTGGCTCTCCTGTGGCCCCAAACACCGTGATGTAGGTGACATGCTCGTGCAAATACTGATCTAGGTGGCTATCGGTGGCCACCCACCTATTTCACTGGCTCAAAAAATAGTTTTCCACCTTGGAAGTTTTTTGGCAATTTTTCGGGTTTCAAACTTCTGGGGCCATTTTCAGGCACTAAACAATGTTTTTACATGATTTCAGGCCCAAGGACTATCAAATCCACTACCTCGTACCAGTCAAAATTTGTTCTTCTCAATTATACCTTTCCAATGGGCTACCGTGCACCTAAAACAAAGATTGTATGCAAAAGTTATGACCCCAAGAAATTGATGCACTAACTTACCCAAACGAGGCCCACATGACTTTTGGTGCTTCATCTCCTAGGGTTAGGTTTTGGGATGTCTAGGGTTTTTTACATTACTATTTATTGTAAAATTTGTTTAGATCCTCATGATAACCATCTGCTTGTGAATGAGCGCAACTGTCAAATCTCTTCTCAGAGATAAGCCGCCACCATTCCAACAAGCTCGTTTTCCACTGCATTTTACAGTTTTAGCTTATTTCCTTATTGAATAGAAAACCAGTTTTACCGTATCTTTGTTATTTTTTGTTAAGCATATTTTAATAATCTGTATTGATTTCATTCTACTCATAAAATCCTGATCAAATACCAATGGCCTACTTTGGATATCATTTTCTTGGCTAATGTCGATAACCTTGGGAACTCCTTCTTGAAAAGAATGAAATAAGTTCGGGCGATGAATTCATCTCAGATGAGGGAGTAAGATTTCTTATACATGTTTTCCCATAATAGGCTGAAGTATATGTGGACCAGGAGCTCTGCAACATACCATCTTATATTCATGCCGACGAAGACATTCCTAGCACACATGATATTGAGCAGGTATGAACCCATGTAAAAAATTGGTTCTTCCACTTCCCTCAGCGTCTGATCCTGTTGCACACATGTTCTTAGTTTCTTGGAGATTATTTCTCTCAAGTTGAAGTTGCACCTGACAATCACAACTGTGTATGCCAAAGGCATCCATGCTTTCGAAAACTTGGAGCAATCTTTCTCTCTCTATAACCGACAGATGAGAGCCATAAAATAGACGTATGACCCCCTCAAGTTAATTCTCCCATACCATCCATTGCTCTAGTTGGTAAACTTCTTGTCCTCCCTACGCCATGAGGACATCACTCAGTTGCTATCGTGGTGTTCATATAACTTCACCACTAATTCTATGTTTAGCCGCTCCTCTAGGTCTTTGAGTTTGTAATATTTCAGAACTTTTACTGGGAGAAAAATGCCAACACACCCACCATTGGCATTGTTCATTAAGAATTTATGTGTGTCTTTGTAGTCGATGAGCCAGTTCAGGACCTATATGCAGGGGAAAATTTGGGTTCTTCTTGCCACCATGTGTAGATACAACTGTCGAATGTTTGGGAACACCTGGTCGTCGAGCGCCCTTACGTCCGGACCACTGTGTGGGACATATTTCAGGTAATATTATCAATTGATCCTCTTAAAAAGATCCCCCCACTATGGGAGCACCATATTTGACCCGGTGATTTCCTCTGTATCGCCAAAGGCTGGAGGATGGATGGAAAATTTCTTTGTCAATGTCTTGATGACAGGCTCTGGCCTAGGGATGTACTCCAATTGCCTCGCGGTTCCTAGAGAAGAACCTTTGCTCATCTCTGGTTATTTTAGCTTTGGTTGTCTAGGTGAGTGTATAGTGGTTGTATTTCTCGATGGAATTGTTCCTGTAGCTTAAGCATAATTTCAGAGAATGTGAAAAAAATGTATAAACACATACCAATTATAGCTAGCGAATTTACAAACTCATATACATACCTTTGAAGCTTGTTAAAACCTAGTTATTTTGATAATTATTGGGTTGATACAACCTTCGAGTTGATCTTCTTCCTCTTTTGGACACTCTAGAATTCTCTTATGCACAAAATGATTTTTTTCACAACGGCTCAAGATATTTTAAACTAGAGAGACCTTACTGTGTCGCATCAACCATTCTATTCGGGTTAGGAGTGAAGTTTCAATAAATCTATCGTCGAATATCTAAAACTTAAATTCATCTTGGGTTGACGGCAGAGGCGAGGGTGGTGATGTGGTCTATCGGTGATTTTAAAAGGTTGTTTTGATTGGCGAATGAGGTAGCAACTAATGTGGGATTGCATATTAATTATCTCCTTAAATGCCCACAATCCAATCGTATCTAATGTTGAAAACATCCCGTCATGTCACTCCTTCAGTGGGTTGATTGGGGTCATTCTATGAACATTTTCATTGATACTCTCCTGTCAAAGCTCCGACGTTGATCGATCTTATCGTATAGTGATGACATGGAAAAACTGACTCGAGGGTGTGACTAGGACCTAGGTAACCAAAAATGACTCGATATTCGTATGCCAATCTTACCTGGTAAATAAACGTGGCGTTGGAGACCAATGACTTAATTCGCTTGTATTAATTAGAGTCAGGACTTTCCTTAAGTTATTATTTAAAAAAAAAACCTTAGCTTGTCGATGTCGAAAAAGTCTCAATGATCGACGATCGACGATAAACCTATCAAAGAGCTTTCAGATTGGCTCCCTTGAAAAAGTCTCGATGCCAAAAAAGCATCGGGGATCGGTGATCGAGGATAAATTTTTTTGTGGTCAATTGTTTTTTTGTTATCCTTCTGGGTTTTCCCTGATTCCGATAAAGCATGTTGGGCATCGACTATTAGCGATATCTTTATGTGAAAAAATTAAACTAAACAAAAAATTCGTTCTACCAATGTCGATGGAGATCGATGCTCGTCGACTGTGGTTTTCCAAGTGGTTCCTTTTTTATTCTTTGAATTCCTTCCAATGTCGAACCTAAATATGTTGGGTGAAGTGTTTGGATGTTGATTCTTTATTTAGGTGTTAAGGTATTTTTAGTCATGGGATTTCATAAGTTCAAGCAAACCTGAATAGGTGATGAGAGTAATGAAAATAATAAAAGACAAAACATTTCCCAAATTGAAATGGAATCAGACAATACAGAAGATCAAGTGGTACCCAAAAAAGTAAAAACATTAATAAAGGCTTTTTAGGGTGTGTTGAGTTCTAAAAAAATGGCGACTTACTGGGCGAAAGAAGAATCTTTGTTNAACATTTCCCAAATTGAAATGGAATCAGACAATACAGAAGATCAAGTGGTACCCAAAAAAGTAAAAACATTAATAAAGGCTTTTTAGGGTGTGTTGAGTTCTAAAAAAATGGCGACTTACTGGGCGAAAGAAGAATCTTTGTTACTACCATGGGCTTAGTTGATGCAAAAGATGGTTAAGAAGTTAACTAGTTTTTTATCAGAGCCTCTTTTATCCTTGCATTTGAAATTCCCTAGCCGATGCATCTGGGTATGCCTATGGGGTTTCAACCTTTATTCCACCTTCATTTCCTGTAACCTTGACTCACGCCCTCTTTGACAATAGTCAAGTAAAGAATTCACTAGCACCAGGCCTTTTAGTTATCATCATTCACTTGTTACGGTGTTTCTCTACTGCCAACAAGTGTCCATAGCCCCGATAGAGTCACCTCGACGTCACAGACCTTGCTCCGCTACCCTCTCCTACTGTGCACTCATTTGATATAGTCGATTTTATTTCGACAAAATGCCCTGAGTGAGTGGGAGAGGAGAATGTCTGTTATCGAAAAAATGAGATGGTTAAGATGAATTTGTTGCTAACTCTATCTCGAGGTACAAGTAGTACTTTCCAACTTTCCATGTTTCCCCTCAGTTTTTTACCAGACCACCAGGTGGACACTTCATCACTTTGACAAGTTTGTTCATCTTCACAGGTTACATAAAGAACTCCTTTAAAACAACCACTTGTCTCCCAATTATTCTTGTGTTGTACATAAGCGATCATTTAGGAATAGAGTTTGTCATATCGCATGAACTTAGGTCAACCAATGTCTTGCTAAGCACAAACTTCAAAAGCATAGAAGTGTTATAACAAGAAACAAAAAACAAAAATGAACTCTAAAATCAACCTACCTCAAAACAAAACATCATGTACAAACACCCACACAT